>JAQIWG010008515.1:0-11366 GCA_034695025.1 Chamaedrilus cognettii | reverse complement strand
CCCCCCCCCCCCCCCCCCCCCCCGATCACGCATTCAACCTACATTCCGAGGAGTCGGACACTGCTTCCTCCGCTACCGAGAGTTCGCTCTCACTGAAGCCTACATTTAATGAATTTTACCCCCCCCCCCTATGCATCTACGGCACCCCTTGTATTTTTACAATTTTGGATAATTATTGACGAAGTATCACCATGATTACAATTTTATAAGCAGTAATCCAAATCAATAGGACATTACACCGCAAGAAAAGAATTACATTCACAAGCTAACTATAGCGTGTGTCATTTAGAACTGCGACTTTATACACTAGTTGTAATAATGTGCGGACGGTGGTATTGATTGCAAATAAAAGAGTCCACTGCAATAATTACCACTAGTAACACTGGATCTTAGAGATAAACGCAAGAAATAAGAGCATTACCGACCGCAGTTAAATTCGTCGCTGAAGTCGCCGCAGTTGTTGGCTCCGTCGCACGTCAACGACGTCGGTATGCAGATTCCCGTATTGAGACACTTGAATAATTGCGCTGATCCGCAACTGTTTGGTCCCGCTGTCAAATTCGTTAAAAACTTTAAAAGCATCAAAGCTGCACACTTGTTTACAATTCATACTCATGGATGTATAGGCCTATATAGATATGGCTGCGTATGCCCAGCTTTAAGATTTGGAACAACATAAAAGTACAATGTTAACGTGTTAACTATCTATTTGCCTAGGCTTACATGACCGTTGCAATAAATATAGGCCTACTAATAGTTTTTCTAGACAGTAGTGGACAATGAAATATTGCACAACAGCAATAATATCGTTGAATTTAATCTGCAGAATATGGAGAATAAAACACAGAAATGACCATGGTCCTGCAATATTGATGTCTAGAACAACAAAGATACGTTTACTGAGCGTTTTCAATATTATCATGACGGCTAAAGATCATGGTCTAACTTATACAGCTCTTTGATTTGCATTCAGAGATATTTGAAAATTATAGTCCGTTGAAGCAACATTTTTCAATATTTTGTACTCTTCATAAAGTCATAAATGCTAATTGATTACCATAAAAACAGTTAACCTAACATTTTTGAAGGATGTGATATTTTGGACAAAATTTAAACTCTCTATTACTTGTAGTTGGAAGGCCAATGAATGGCGTCGTTGTTTGCAGTCCACTTGAACCGGTACTCGGACCGGCACTAGATCCGGTACTCGGACCGGCACTAGATCCGGTACTCGGACCGGCACTTGATCCGATACTCGGACCTGCACTTGATCCGGTACTCGGACCGGCACTAGATCTGGTAGTTGGACCGGCACTAGATCTGGTACTCGGACCGGCACTAGATCCGGTACTCGGACCGGCACTTGATCCGGTACTCGGACCGGCACTTGATCCGGTACTCGGACCGGCACTTGATCCGGTACTCGGACCGGCACTAGATCCGGTACTCGGACCGGTACTCGATCCGGTTCTCGGACCGGCACTCGATCCGGTACTCGGACCGGAAGTCCCGTTGTTTGTGTTCGCTAGGCCTACTCCGATGATGACTCCGACCACAATAGCAATGGCGGCCAACACAGCGCCTGATATTGCGACTGCCACACAGATTCTGCTTCTTGAGAGCTCCTGCTGCGTCCTGTCAGAGCGAGAAAAATAAACCAAAATTGTCCAGGAATCAAAAATGTTATGTTGTTAAAGAGAGCAGCGACCGTTGTCTAACAGGTACAGCATAGATATGGGACAATGGATCTCACTATATTCAAAAGTAGAACCTAGATGGTACACAAGCGGCAAAGAAATCGACAATCCCAGTAATTTAGGCGCTTGTCGTGTGTTATAGCGTTTTCAGATGATGATCCAATAGGCCAATTAGTGGATGCTTAAAATAACACGCAAAACTATGAACAGGCCTAAGCGGTCAAATTCATTCAATCGCTCCACTGTCGTTGAAGGCCATTTTAGAAGCGCATGATGTGTTCATTAATTATATGCAGCCTATATCACTAAAGCCAGCCCTTATTACCAGCCAGTTGAAAAGACTGGCTGTTCAGGATAGGGTTCTGCGGAGAGTACTCGAGCTCTCGTCGCGTGCTGGGTCTGCGGAACGACGGGATAGAGATTCTGCGAGGTCGGGGTGTACCATGCCGCCTGTCAAACGAGATCGCCACAATCATTGAACAATTCTTTGTTTCAATAGGCCTGACGATTAATTTACTGTACAGCATAGGCCTAGATGCAAAAAACTTACAATGAAACTTTGCAGCAATTTTAACTAAAGACATTAATACCAGGGGTGTTGGAACGCATTGAGGGTAGGGTTTACAAACTTTGCTCTAAAGGGCATTTTGTCGCAAGTATCATGCTGACGCAGATAACCGATCGTCTAATACACTACATCATCCATTCTTTAAGATTATTTATCAAATGATTAAAAGAGCACATTTGCTAAATCATTGTCCCCCTTAACCCGTCGAAAAAATGCGGGAGGGGCAGTTGTTCCCCCTGTCCCTCATCATACACTTCAGTATTATCAGATTACCTGTTGAGCCGAATAAACTGAAGTCGTCCGATAGTTTCCGCTCGTTGGATTGCTGTAACTCATTTTGGATTAAACTAACGCTTATCTACCCTGTGATATACGATTAGATTGAATTTGTAATTAGTGACATGAATTTAGTCCGATTATTATTGAACGATGTCCGTCATCTACTATTGTTAGGCGCATGCAATAGGGTTGAGATTAGAATGTCATGCGACTAAGTTAATTCTTCGAGAAACTTGATGATCCACTTTCAGGATTCACATGCAGCTATTATTAATCGTCTATTAAGTAATGTTATCACTGCCGCGAGATCATTCGAGATTCAAGAGGTGGCCTAAATGATTGTACGTCGCGCGGTCAATCTTTGAGTCACTAAGCACTATAGTAACCTTAATTCCTGCATGATATACAATGACAATGTACAGCATTTAGGCTATGTCATTATGGCATCTTTTTGAGCCTATAATAACAGTACACGCCTAGTATCGTTAGTCGACGGTGTCACGGACCACAATGCCACTTTTGAGCTATCGAATAGCTGAGTCTTTCGGGCCATAGAATAGCGGCAATCGCCAATGCTAACTAGATCTCAAAGTTTTATGAAGCAAAGCAATATTATGATAGTTATATTGTGATAAACTAAGCCTATATTATGATAGTTGAGCAATGTGAGTTACAATGCTTAGCAACAGTTTGATAGACCAAATTTTAACATACGAAGTTTGTTTATAAACGGCAATCGATGATCATTAGACAGTTACAAACTGTTACCAACAACAACACTCTGTCTTCGGCTCTCTCTCTCTTCAGTGCTCTGGTACATGGCAGGTCTTTGGTGTCCAAACCTTCCAACTTATCCGATCTTCAGTCCTTCTCTTCAAATCCGCACGATTCCTTCGCAAGCAGGTCGTAATCATTCCGATACGTGGCCTTCCCGGTCCTCTCTTACCCTCGATTCTTCCCTCCATCACCTCTCTTAACAAACCCTCCCCTCTCATTACATGTCCAACCCAGTTTTTCTTTCTGCTGACTATCACTTCGATCATAGTCCGTTTCCCCCACTCTCCTCAATATCTCCTCATTTGTTACCTTCTCTGTCAAACTAATCTTCTCCATTCTTCTCCATCCCCACATTTCAAAACGCTTCTTTTCTTCTGATGTCCTCCTTCTTGAGTGTCCACGTTTCAGCGCAGTATAATGCCACAGACCAAACCACAATCCTCTTTCGGCTACATGAATGTAAATTAGGCTATGTTCACAACTCAACAAGTACCTAAATTTTGTTTGAAGTGAGTCAAAGTTTCTCTTTGAGGTAACAAGCTGCTCGAGCAAAGATAAAAACTATCTGGTTGTGCAGAATATAGAATTGAACCTTGTGAACAAGGGGCATTTCATTAATTCCGTTCAAGGCCACAACAAACTTTAAAGCAGCCTCTATGGCCGGAGCAATTTTTAAAGCCGAAATAAACCTACCGGTAAGCTCAATTTAATAATGACTTAATAATGATTCGTTTATATTTAAATAGGCTTCCGACTAAATATTTATTTCAACATAGTTACTGTGGTTGATGTAATAAACAATGCATTAGCGATACATTTTCTATAATACACAAATAATTCATATCGCCTAATGTGTACTTAATGATTAACGTATCAGCAAACATACTTCAACATTTAATCCAATAGCTGCGAGGGCTACTTTAAAGCCTTTCGGAGACAGGATCTGGCCCGCGGGCCACCTACTAAATAGTACTGGTGCAAACGTTGGTTCACAGTGTAAAACAGTGTTTTGAACATAATACTAATAATGACACACATCGTGCACACACGAGAACTTACTTTAAAAAAAACTTTATTCAAAAAACTTACTTTGAAGACTTAAGCCTACAACAAAATTGCAAGTAATATTATTGAAATTTTTTTTCAATTACTTGCCAGTTTCCAGCAATTAGTAAAGTCATGCACACGCCAAATCCAGCCTACGCATTGTCCACATTGGCGCAACAGCCTACTTAATCTTTTGATGATTTACACAAATTTAATCTAGCTATTTTTTTCTTACTGGAAATATTTGTTAATAAAACTTTATTAACAGTTGGCCTATCCTTCATCGATGTAAAAGTTTTCTTTTGACATCGTGGTAGCAATGTCAAAATTAGACAAGAACCTATCGAGACAGAAACCGTTCCTTCGGTAGAATTACGACTATACCGAGAGCCTATAATGGATACGGGCCTGAAACAAACAACATCGCAATATTTAGTATTACAGTGCATGTGACTTGTAAACGAATAAATTTACCTACCTAAAGGCCTATAGACTTCAATTATTCCAAATGAAATCGCACCAAAAACATTGTCCACAATGTCCCGTGTGCAAATTCGCATCCTGCATAAAAATTGATAGTAAGTAAAAAAAAAATAATAACAATAAACTTTTTTTAGCATAAACTTACTAACTGTAAGTTTTGCTAAATGTTTAACTTTTCAAATTAAAAAAAGGATTCGATCTAAACATTTAAAAAAAGAAACTCAGCTAGATATTCATGAACTTTCATGGCCAGGTTATGAGTTTGCATCGTTTGGTCATAGTTTATTAGTAATCAAATGACATCATTTACATTTCTTTAATATAGCGCTATAGACAAGAATAATGCTGTAGTTGTGCATCGATAATATAGAGCATACATTAGTGTGCAGATTTGTTCCTACAGTATGTGCAGTTCAATAATTGAAATGTGCACGCATTGACTGCTAAGAATGGTTAAAATATGGAAATTGACCATCAAGAACGATGTAGAAATGAATAAATGGGCCATGACTGCTAAGAATGGCCTCAAAAATGGACCGATAAGAATGGTGTCAAAAACTTAGCCTATTCCCGGACTGTGCAGTACTAATATATGAACTGTAGAAGCGTGCAGTTAGAACAGTTTCATAAAGTACGCCCCGATATCCGCGCCAACTTACAGAGGGTGATGTGCACCGTGGACGGGTTGGGCATCAGGTTGAGGGACGGCGGCTGGACCGTGAACTGCATCGGCGTCTTGTTGGCGACGCAGTGCAGGAACTGAAACTGAATGACGTCGAAGAAGGTCGCGTTCTGCGTGACAGTCGTCACGACGTTGTTGCCGAAGAAGAAGCACTTGTGTGTTGTGAAGTCGTAGTCAATCGCGAAGCACGCCTGGTTGCCGAAGCCTTGGAGGATGGCGTTGGCGAACAGGACGTTCATGTTGGTGGCGTTGTTGAGGAAATTCAGTCCGACCTAAAAACACGCGACAAAATACTGCATCAATACTTTGTGTGAAATAAGGAATAGATTGAAAAATATGCAATTTACTGGTAAAATACATCAGTGTAGAAATAAGTGGTAAACTAATCATCTGTTTTTGAAGTTCATTGTGATGCATTTCAATGTTTTAATGTTGGTACAGACGATTTAGCAAAGGTTAAAACTTCCGGTCCTGGGTTTGTATGGACAGATGCCCTTCCTGACGTTAACTGATATAATAAATTATCCTGACATGTAATTATCAGCTAGTGGTTGATAATTGCCTCTGTGGCTCCTGTGTGTTTAGGCAGCCTTGCTGCAAAATTCCGTAATCGCAGAGGTTTCACAATCGACAGCGTCGATAGTTTCAACAAGGTAATTTCCGTTCTTTACTTTTATACCCATTATAATTGAATTTGACACATTTTAATGAAAAATTGAACTAATTTTTTTTATTTTTAAACTATACAATGATTCGGCTGAGCAAATGCAAGGACACTGAGGACGACAGCCCAGCACAGAAACAGACAACTGGTACTTTTCAGGGTTACAGTTTCAAATGGTGAGTAAAAGACAAGTTACTGTTGGTTGTATTCCTCCTCCTGCGATGGAACACTTCTTGAGACACTGCTGCAGGTTCTCGATTCCCTTTTGTTCTATGCCGTTCTGGACGGAGGCTCCGAGCGTAATGGTTCCAGTCGGCGCGTCGGTTATAGCTAGAGAACACAATCAAGCTCAATTTGTGATTATGATCAGTCAATTGATTGTACATTTCATGCAATCTTTCCTTCGAAGGAACTCAATCAAATAGGTTCATAATTTGAATAAATAATGTTGTGTTATACGTGTATGATCTAAACAATTAAAAACAATTTGTTAAAACGCGTAGGCCTAATTGTCAACACACAATGTACATGTATTTCAATCATCTTAATTTCACCATTGTGCTATGAGTATTATAGTTTTAACCATATTGTATACATTACAAGTATTAGCTTACAATGCCTTACGTGTGCTTACAATACGTGTCAATATCACGAATGTATTATAAATTTGATTCAGTACCTTTTAAAGTAATTATCTCAAGCACAATCAATGTGGAACAAGAACAAGTCCTTACAGCACGGAACCTTGCTGAAGTGGACAAACTGTGGATGCGAGAAGAGCTTGTTGCAGCCAGTCAGATTGGAGTGTTGGTAGCACTTGTGCAGCCAGGGGTTGTAGTCCCCCGCGAAACAAATGGGCGACAAGGCGCACGCCTTCATGCACAGCTTGAGACTCTTGAATTTGCCTGGCAGTTGGGACCCGCCAGGGATGTACGACCCCTTGTCCACGCTCAGAATCTTCACTGGCAAATGCACGGATTGAGTTTAATAAATAAGCTACATGCTAGTCTCAAAATCCCATTACCTTAAGCTCTTCTACATAATTGCGAATCTTTGATAGCAATTCCATAGATTGAATATTTCAAGCATTATCGACGATTTTAGCGATTTCTGCATAAATAGTTGTACAAACAGTTCAAATCTAGTCCTTCATCCAGGAATCTTTTACTATGTATGGAAGAAGCAGTGTAAACGTTGTTTTTAAGGTAATAAATTATCACAAAATTCCTGTATGTAGGAAAAAATTTGAATAGCATGAAAGGACACCTTAATTAATTTACTTTTACTATCGACTAGTTTAAATACAAGTTGTGGAAAACTTTGTTCAGAACCCAATTTCTTTAAATTGCAATCAGAAATCAACTAGAACAAAATGCAATAAGCTTCTATGTATATAAAGCAAGTACGCCGTTATTCAAATATTTTTCACGAAAATAAGATCATGTGAAAACAGTGACAGTTAAATTGTAATTTAGAAAACTAACCACCCCCGTTCTGAAGAGGGAATTTTACTTACTTTTCTTCTTTTCTTTATCAGGGACGTAGACCGGAACAAAGACCTTTTTGACTTTGGGTTTGGCATATCTGCGTTGACTGGAGTACCCGTATCCAGACTTCGCCACATCCTCATTTGAATCATCATCATTTTCTTCATCTGACGGAAACACCAAAATATTAATTTTAACTAGGTCATTTACAAAACGAAATAATACTAAAACCTATCCATGTTTGAACAATGCGCATATCATGGAGAATTTCAACAAAAGCGCATACAAATTCGCTTTGTGGATAAAAAGCATCAAACTACACATCTACGTCGAATTATACTCATGGTCAAATAAAATAAAATGTTAGTACAATAAAAAGTTAAACAATTACGCTCATACAACCCAAACTTTCAGGTCTCTGAATATATTATGATTCTATACTTCTATGGTACTATGCTTCTACAGGATACGCGCATCCACACGGGCTTGAACGGGAACAGAATAGCTTACGTTTTTATCTGTCGATGAAAAGATTGAAGCGATGTTGCAAAGATTAAACATCTAAGAAGGACATCACATGTAAGCGTAAGTGCCAATTCATTCAGCGAAGCACCGAAAGGTAATCATTAGGCCTATGGCGCTATAAAATCACAAGCGTTCATAAAAATTGAAGAAATAGGTCGGCAAAATACATGTTGTTGTAAAATAATTCATTACGCCTTATCACTCACCAGAGATTTCTTTAACTAGGCCTAAGCAAAACATTGATATTTAGTAGGTGCGTAATAATCAAAATGATTCGCAGCATTTCTTCAAGGATACCTAATTCCGTGACGGTCGGTTCAGATTCTTCGAACTCCGAGTCCTCGTCTTCTCCTGCTTCTTCGTTTTCTTCCCTATCGCTCTCTTGTGCGTCGTAATTATCTAACGCAACACAAATCAGAAAAAATGCAATAAATCATTGCCTAAATAGAGAGAAGCCTGGAAATTATAAGAAAAAACTAAATAGGCTAATTTATAAGGCAAAATTTAGATACGACACCTGGCAACATTACAGAATAGCGCTGTTGTGTAGCCTAACTTAGTTAAATCAGATCATATTCATTTAAATTAAAACTTTATCTCTGCGGGGTTCTAAGGATCGTGTGTAGTAACAAAGACAATCACAGTTAAACGAAACGCCACCCGGCCCCCCGCGTTTTTAGTTGCCTTTTACAACTCGCTCGGTGAACTCTGAAATGCAGACCCACCTGCAGAGGTTCAAGAATTTAAGTGAAGACGTGCGTTAAGGTATTTTTTCTCTATACAAGTTTGTTAAAAATGACATAATGGTGGTAAACTTATGGCTGTAGGACTTCATGAAGGTAGTAGGTCTATTGGAGTCTATACGATAGTAATAGAAAGCAGCCCATACTGCAAGGTCTTGATAAACCCGCCGGTGCAAAAATTCTGACTTTTCCGGTATTGTTCAAGTGCGTAAATTATTGCGAAACGCCTTCGTCGGAATACTTTACCTTCCTCATAATCATCGGACGTCGGGTTTATCCGATACGAATTGCCTCCGCCTTTTGTCAGTTGATAAATCAACGAGAGCAACAGAAAGAGCTTAACCAGCAGCCGATGCATACTGACAGCCAAAGCAAATTAAAATATTTTCGCAAACAGTGCTAGTACTGTTGATGTCTCGAAATTCTCAAGCTAAAGTGAATCGCGCTCACCGTGCAATCTGTTTAATAGGACGGGTCCGTGAAATTTGTCATTCTCAACCTTCCGCCATCACTTGACGATGCGTTGAGCGTCTTCGAGCAGTTGACGAACATCCGGTGACTGGTTTTATTGCTGCTTGGTCAGTCAGAACTGCTAGTGAGACGTTGTCTTAATTATCGATGTGAGCAACGAGCCGACTTTGCATTGTAAGTTACTGTCCGCTTAATGTAATTCTTAGCGACCAATATCACACTTCTCTGTTCGCAGAGGCTACTTGATTAATGGGTCAATATGGTCAGTAGCGTAGCGAAGGGGGGGGGGGGAGGGGGCAACAGGGCGACCGCCCCGGGCACCGGGTTTTAGGGGGTCCGGGGGGGCGCCAAATTGTGTACAATTATTAATTTTGGCGTGGTAATTGCGAGCGCCAACTCACTTTCATCTTTTTGACATAGAAAGTACAAGGTAAGCTGGAGGGGAGGGGGGCACAAAAGCGATCGCCCCTTCTCATGGCATCCGAAAATATATTTTTACCAGCACCCCCCCCCCCCCCCCCCCCCCCACTTCGCTCGTGAATTTTTCGATACTAATCACAAGCAAGTGCCACATACAGACTTGGCACAGGGCGCCAGAAACCCCCGCTACGCCACTGCGTAGTCCTATAAATAAATTAGATGCCATGGACTGTAGCATCGCGTTTAGAACGCTAGCGCCTCCGGCGCAAGGTAAAGAAACTAGTATAGTCGATTCCCATGAGCAGTGCTGCCACTGCCTGGGATATATCGCTAGATTTTGAAATATTCCAGTTATTAAGGGCACAGCAGGTATTACCAGAAATGGCTCAATATGGTCAGTAGCGTAGCGAAGGCGGGGGGGGGGGCATTTTACCAGTAACGTAACTCTATTGTTCACCGTGTTAACGCAAGTCAAATGTGGTCAAAATTTATGTGTGCGTCTGAATTGGACTTAAAGCATTGCCGCCATGATGTTCTAAATTTAGATAAAAATTTGAAAAAAAAAGTTTCTTGATTTAACAAGATTTGGGTATTGGGTCTAAAATTAGGAAATATTGTATCCCGTTCTCGATTCGAATGTTGACCCATCGCTTGCGCATCGCATCGTTTGTGGGAACGCTGAATGGGTAATAAGCCTCTACTAATAGCGCTTGAACAGTTCACTGTTAAATAAGAAATATTAAACGAATTTGCGTTTCATAGGTTCAACGTTTTTCCTGCAAATTAGGCCTGTAACTTAGTCATGGATTATAAAGAAGCAAAATATTACGAGATTAGATAGCGATAATAACCAAATTTAAGCCTGAACTAAATTCACGCCTGGCATCCCTCTGCAGTCTGCACTCCAAAGAGATGCGAATTACTAGTTTCATTTTCACGCTTATAGTGCCAGCCTTGAAGCGGCTAATTTGGTTACCGGTAGACTGTCTCGTCGAGATGATCTACTCGGGTTTCACGCGTCTGAAAGCTACATCAAAGTAAACCACAAGTCTTCAAATGAGCTCTTCTTCTTCGTCTGATGGCAGACGCCGCTAATATCAACGAAAGCAGGCTTAGTTTACGTACGCTGTTGACTTAACGATCACATCGCGGCACTAAAGCAAATTGACTGGAAATTTTGCTGAAATCGCAGCGTTGTGGTCCTATACTAATACCCTAGAGAGAGCTGGAGCAACAGATCGGTCTTGAAACAGGGATGAAGTCTGAAGAAATAAAAAAGATAAATGGTCTAGAATCTGCACGCGCTGCCTGTGTCAGCGGATCCAGCTTCGGGTTAAATGTTTCTGTACTACGAGAACGGTAGGCTATATAACATGTACGCTCGATGGAATCTTCAAGGTTGCGAGCAGGGGCGCCTGCAGGAATTTTAAACTGGGGACATCACGGTGACGTCTAAATTTCTTGACGTCACGACTTTCCTTCCAGTAAGAAGTCTTAGACCGGGGGGATTGGGGGGATGGGGG
>JAQIWG010008514.1:0-11366 GCA_034695025.1 Chamaedrilus cognettii | reverse complement strand
AGAGCACCCTAGCGCTGACACTGCCAATCACGTACGATCTATAGGCTGATCCCCACCATGATCTAGCCCTGGTCCCGACCACCTGGATCCCATCTGGATCATAATAAGCAATGTTAGGATCGACGTAATTAAATACAAAGTCATTAAACGTTTGATAAAATATTGATTTTGACGAAGTTAGTTTGTTAAGAGGCAGCCATATACTTAGCAACTTTTGGAGAAAAGTTCTGCCCCTGCCCCCTCTCACCCCCACCCCTCCGCTACTGCACGGAAAGTAAAATTTAAAGCCTCCACATTGTCGACATTGCGATCATTAACATGCTGCCTGCGCGCTCTCTCTTCTTGAGAGTTATAGAACCGCGCGTAACGAAGACTATCACAGAATGATTCAGTGCAAATAGGCCTAGATCGGCTTTGCAAAGCAATTTAAAGGACCGCTCCCCCTTCTTTATCGCCTTTTACGACTCGCCCGGGTAGCTCTGGGCTGCAAGCCAATTCTCTGATCCCAGCTTAATTGCGGGGGTAAATGTTTATTAATGCTTCACGCGCCTCTACTTTTATTATTGTCTGGTGTCGGCGCCCATGTGTTTGGCAAAGTCGGGACCGTGTACTGTGCGGTGTAGCCTGCGCCGTGCGTGCATACATGTAAGCCTAATCAGGCTGAGGTGACGTCGCTATAACAGCGCGAACAGCACGCCTAACTGTTACTGTACAGCCTATCGCAGAGCTGCTGTACCACTGTAGTACGCGTTTGCGGCCTTGAAGGCTCATTAATTCAGGATGAAAGAACGTGAAAAATGAGGGGCATAATAGCCCCCTCCAATTTGAATTGCACTGAAAAAATCTCCCATCTACGCCCCTCTTATTCTAAAACCCGCCTTCCTTCACCCCCCAGTCGGAAATTTCATACGATGTGAAATTGAGGCAACAGTATGTAGGTCCTACGTAGGGATGTATGACATGTTTGATCCAAACAATAAGGAAACCTTTCAAAGTTCGACCCTCTCCCGGTCGCGAGTCTTGAGTCGGTCTAGTGCGAACATTATTTCAAATGTGCAGCAAAAGCTGCAAAATAGTTACTTACACGTACGCCCCCCTTCCCACAAATAGATAAGGCCTTGTTCCACCCCTGGCCTATAATCTCTGTGTTGATCATCCCACTGTAGAATTAACGCAGTCGCTTTGCAACAACAGTCATCCACGCTGAGCTGACAAATACAACGACCGCAGTTCACTTCTTTCGAAGAGAAAAATAACTTGCAAAATGGTAAGCACGTATTTGTTTTTTTGCACGCAATTGAACAATCATTTCTGTAATTATTATTTAGGTGTAGTATGGCCTAGTCTAGGCCTACTTTAAGCCATACAAAGTAACAAGTGGTTAAGTGGTTAAAGTGTAAATCCAGGGCCCCGGATCTCTCATAGTCATAGCCTCTGTGCGATCCGGTGCGATCCTGTATGCCCAGTAGTCTACATAATACAGCGTGATTTTTGACTTCCGGTGCCGAACTCACGAGCAGGGGGGGGGGGGTCGGGGTGGCGGGGGAGGGGGGGGTCAGGGTAGCGGGGGGTGCTGATTTATCCGGGGACCCAAGTGCGATCCGGTGTTCTCCGGCTCAGTATTTTTTTTCCCACGAGGTGAGGTGCCGGGTCGCGTCGACAATTATGTACATCTGCAATACAACAACAGAGACGGTATAGCAACGTAGGATTTACACAAAGTGAGGCGCCGGATTGCATCTACGACAATTTTGTGAGGTGCCAGATCTGGGATCCGGACCGATCTGACCCACTTCAGCCACTAAATGTAACCTTTATGGAATAAAATACTCAGTGTGGTAATTGCATGTTGTTTCCACGCATTTGCATGTACGATACCATCCTACGTCAGTCGTGTCTGTTCACAAGTTGAGCTGAACCCACTTAGTTTAAAGTCTAATCTATCAAAAATTTGTTTTCGATTAGGGGCCCACATGTATAACAAGGTTGTGTGCTTGGTGTAGAAGCGCGCAAGAAATCGACCTGTTATAATTAGTTTGAGAAAGTCATCATCACGGTAGATTAGCAAACTGAGCCTATCTTTTTGGTGGGCAGCCACGCAAGAACGTTTAAAAACTACTGCTCTATACCACCAGGGGCGTAGCCGCTTAAGAGACGGGGGGGGGGGGGGGTACGCGTCCCCCCCGCGGACCAGGGCGTCCCCATCATGAAAAATGCTGATCCCCTTTAAAAATGCATTGATAGAGGGACGCGTCTCCCTATGAATTATGTTGGTTCCCCCAAGAAAAAAAGTGAGTAAAATAGATATGAATGGTAGTCCCCCCATGATTTAAGGTTGTCCCCCCCAAGAAAAATGAGAAAAGGACGTTGTTGGGGAAAAAAAATTCTATTAGCACTCCCTTCCTCCCCTCCCCCTCCCGCCGCTCGTGAGTTCTGCACGGAAGAGCATTTTGGACTGTTGGAAGGTTGAGAAGGGACTTTGTGGGGGGAAAACGATTCGTTACTAAATTTGGCCCTCCCCCCACCGCCAAATCTGTGGCTACGCCCCTGTATACCACAGCCTACAAACTGTACACGACATTGTAGCTTAGGCTACATGTAGGCCCATATCGACGTCTAACCAAGGTTTTAATATCGCCAGCTCAGTTTCAGCTACGCGTGCTTTGTGACACGGTGCTTATTATCAGATTAATTTTCTCTCTAAGCGAACTGCGTTATTCCATATCACAACTTTACGAAACCGCTCATATTTGTCGACATTTCATTAGTCGCCGGCTATTGTACAGCGTACAATAGGCTGCTCCTACTCTAAAGTGCTTCTGTAGCGTGCATGTACGTGTGCAATGCATGCATCGCGCTTATAAGCCTAAAAGACCATCGACTGCTTTTGGATATGCACTGCAGTGCACACAGCGCACGCCGTCAGCTACTACGGGCTAATGTTGTTGCGTCAAACGCGTCAATGACTACGAAATGTGTAATAGGAGGCACGATGCACTTTGGAATTCCGCACGCGATTTCTCCTGAAACGCACGCTTAAAATTGGCTGTAGGCCTTCACGTATTAATGTTGCACCCATTTTGAATAAATTACGCGCCAACCAAGTATTCCGAATTTGTGATGCAATTTTATATTCTAGCTGGCTGAGTTGTCGTCGATGGTCTACAAATGTGCATTGTGTCATAATTGTATCTAGCTAGGCACGGTCTTACGTACAGCCTAGAAATATGAGCTACTACCAGTTTTTATATCTGCATGTATAAACAAGCTGGGCTTACGCGCTCGGACTATTAACGAGCAAAAACTTATTGCTTTTAATTTTCGTTGCACGAGCTATGGGCTGTAGCGGCTTCAAGCATGGAACTATAGTGACCTTTCATTAACAACGGCATTACGATTAAGAAAAACCAGACAATGAAAAAATCGATGCGTATCATGATGTGTCTGTGCATGTTGAAGGCAATTTGTTCCGGTGGCATCAGATCGACTGGGAAGGCAGATTGTCCTCATTGTCAGGGGCGTAGTCCCTTAAAGGACGGGGGGGGGGGGGGGGGACTTGTCCCCCCCCACAGACCAGAGCGTATCCCCATGATTCATCCTGGTCCCCCAATAACAATAAAATTGAATTTGGGCTTAAATTTTATTTTGTCAGCACCCGCCACCCCCCCCCGCCGCTCGTGAGTTCTGCACCGATGGGATAAAGTATGTGTTAGCACTCCAGTCTATTACAGATTCGTATGCCTATTTGAGAAACCAGAGTTTTCTCTAAGACTTTGGCCCTAACCGCCAAATCCGTAGCTACGCCCCTGCTCATTGTGGTAATGATGATCGATGCATGACTATAGTTGGCATGGTTTCACTGTATTTATCATTCATAACAAAGCGAGGCCTTGCATTTCGATGCCACCCTGTTTGTAGCTTAACATATAACAAATGATGTGAGAATGTTTGGACTAAACTAACTAAAACTAAAAAGAGAATTATTGATCCCCAATTTATTCTTGTACATGTATTTAGCTGGGTTCAATCTGACACGATGTCATAACAGGTCGGCTAGTTTGCATGATGTTTTACAGCATGCATGCCCGTGCATGTAGATGCACGATAAGAACAAACACTCGTCTTGTATAGTTTCTCTTCCAATAATATAATTGAAAGTCAGTTAATGATCGCAACATTCGCAATTTTTTCATATATGAAAGATTAATCCATGGTTGAATATTTTTGTTAAAATGCATTAGCAAGATGGCGCTATTTGAAGCCTTTTTCATCCTTTTTCACTGCAATGCAGCAAAAACCAATGAGGCATTAAGTATTTAAGTGAGCCCAAACACTAAACAACGTTTTTCATTGCAGGCAGCGCTGACGACCGAGAAACGAGAAGGTAGGCGGCCTACGCGTTAGTTTAGAATTGAGCTCATAGTCAAATCTGACTCCTTGACAGACGTTTTAAAATTTGTACAAAAATTGTTAGAAAATTGGAATTTTTTGCCATTTCAGGATTTATACACAAGCTCATTCAGCCTCCGGAAGGGTTAGTTTTTCCAAACATAACTCGCAAACGTGGGGTGAACGGTGAGGGGAGGGCAGAGACGGAGGTTTGTCCAAAAAGAAGTTGATGTCGAAACAAAATTTAGGTGTTTTTCGGCCCTTAAACATGAAGTTTGAGGGCCGAAAAGCACCTAAATTCCAAAAATTTGTATAGCTGCCCATGTATTGATTTATGACTAGGCCTACGCATTTAGGCTACAATTTATATTTTGCACTATTTGAGTAATGTTAAATTTCAGATTCGTAACTAAGCATTTCATTTTTGCTGTGTAAATTCGGTGAAAAAGCATCATTACATTAATTGAGGCGTGCGGTAGCAATAAATATGTAACTTAAACTGAAATGTCGGTTGTGCGTAGAGTTCAAGGAAGCGTTCGATATGTTCGACACTAACCGGGATGGAAAGATAAGCAAGGACGAGCTGAGGGCAATGATGTCGAAACTGGGTCAGGTCACGGACGAACAGGAAATATCCGCCATCATGGAGAGAGCCGACGAAGACGGTAAATGTTCTTTTTCTGGCAGTGACGAAATCACATTTTCAAATCGGGGGAGGACCAGGGCTCGCATCAACGGAGGGGTTGGGAGGGGTTAAACCCTCTATCTCAATTTTTAACCCCCTTGCATTGAAAGAAAGTAATCACCCCGAGGGGGTGGTAGAGTTTAGACGCATTTCAACTCCCCTAGGTTTTTTATGCTTTTTCAAGACCCTACCTCAGTTTCAATACATGTCATGTTTTAAAAAGGTCCGTTTCTACTCCCCTCCCCAGGTTGTCTGAGTCCAATTTTGAAGAAAAGACTCCGTCAGCAACCCCCCTCCCTTTCCCGCCGACAGAATTCCGTGGACCCTGCCATCTCCTTTTCGGGATGATCCCCCGGCTCAATTTTTCATCCCCGGAACCTAAAAGATATCGATCCCCTCACCTCAGTATCAATTTATCGGATGCGAGCCTTGGGAATTAAGGGTTGACCGCCTAATGTTTGACACATTGAATGTGGTCAAAGTGACTGATTAGGGATAATTAGGCGCTAACAAAAAAATCCCTACCGGGGCGGGGGGGGGGAGTAGTCGTCGAAAACAACTGACATTTATAGAAACGTATCTTGTTCACCCCAAATTCAGGAGG
Source organism: Chamaedrilus cognettii (assembly GCA_034695025.1). NCBI lineage: Eukaryota > Metazoa > Annelida > Clitellata > Enchytraeida > Enchytraeidae > Chamaedrilus > Chamaedrilus cognettii. The sequence continues at coordinate 5,688 of JAQIWG010008514.1, read as the reverse complement.
GACGTATCATTATTGTCCAAATTATAATTGCTTCCCCCCGGGCGGTGATGTCTCATAATCTCTGATGTTTCTAGACAATGATTGCTCTGAAAGTAAAACTTTTCCGTATTACACCTCTTGCTGTTTTATCCCATTGCAAGAGGTGTCAGAAAAGTTACGCAGGGATATTTTATATTCAAATTTTTTTTTCAATGTCACGATGCGTGACTTTATATACTGCGCTAAGTCGTACAGTATTTCCAAACAACGCAGCTATAATATTGTTCTTCATGCAATTGTGCGTGAGGACACTATAAGTAGCCGCGAGCCAAAGTAATGAATAGGCCCTAAAATGGGCCTACACTGAGCTATGTTACGACATTATGCTTGCAGCAGTAAGCCTATTTGTAAAGAAGCCCATAAAAGTTTTATTTTGACCTTCGCAAAACTGGTGTCGCTTAGTCTGTTTGCGTGGTGGTCGATGTCATGTATCAAATATTGTAGGCGTGAAGTTGTAGTTAGTGGAGTTATCAGCAGTTGACTGAGCTTGTCAGCACAGTGTTTAGGCACACTGTTCACATTGGCTATGTTGTATGACATTGTATGTCAGCGTCCCTGTGACAGATTGTGAAAAAGTCAGTGAAATAACTTAGATTTCAGTTGTTTATTAAAACGGTAACTGTAGCAAGTAGTTGTCCATTGAAACGGTTCTTGCGGCAAGCAGTTGTTTACTAAAACGGTTAATGTAGCAAGTAGTTGTTTACTAAAACGATTCATGTAGAAAGTAGTTGTTTATTAAAACGGTTCTTGCACCAAGAAGTTGTTTATTAAAACGGTTCTTGCATCAAGAAGTTGTTTATTAAAACGGTTCTTGTATCAAGTAGGCCTATGGGCCTCGATCAACAACACCTTGGTAACCAGCTATTATTATTCTACTAACCCCTGCTTATTTAATTTAGCAGCAATGCTATTATTGATTATTATTATTAAGATAGATCTGATAAAATTTACCCATGATAGACTGGTGTGCTTCACAGTGACGATCATTATCTGCTAAAGAAACATCCGTTGTTAGAATTAGTGGCTTGTCGCGGACGATTCACAGATTTAACAAAGGATGCTTTCAAATGTCAGCTTTTAGTATAAAGGCCTTTGACACATCGCAAGCGAGCGTGTTGTGATTCGTTCTGTCAGCTGTTCCATAGGACAATTATTATAGTAGACTACTTGCTTCTTCTGTTCGATGGGACCATTTACCAATGGCGCTTTCAATGCTCCAACATACAACGCAGAACATCCTTCAACTATGCTTGAAATGATTATTTGACAGGGCTTAAACGTTTTCAAAAAGAGAGTCGTAAGCGATACAATACAATACAATACAGTACAATACAATAGTTCTTTATTATTATTAAAAGATTCAAAGAATGAAGGCTAAACCTAAAATGAATTTAGTTTGCTACTTATGTATGTATTGACTCAGTCTAAAAATCAAACTAGACGTCTCTTTTCTAGTGCTTGCTCAGTTAAATGTCAAAAATAACAAATTTAACGCACTTAATGTTTGATACATTTTATTCAGCCAAATTTTTCCCATGCCAGTTTTTTTTAGTTTAGTGACCGTGTGTAGCACACAAGGACTATCACAAGTCGATTCTGTGCAAGAGAGCCGGCACAGAACCGTTCCGCCTTCTTTAGTCGCCTCTTACGACTCGCCCGGGAAGCGCTGGGCTGCAAGTCAATTCTTTGTTCCCCGGCCTGCAGGGGCTCCCATGCCAGATACGTCTACCTCGTCACCTGACAGCAGTAGACTATATAATGAACAGTATGACTGCATGAGGAAGCATAGTGATTATGGCTGGCACAAAATGTAGGCAAGACCATTTAACTGCATGGATGAGTGAAGTGACGGCTTCGTGCAAATAGAAATGCACATCGACGTCGACAAAACGGAATGTTTCAAACAGCTTTGCCCTGACTTCCATATAAACCCTGAATTGTAAAAATTGCGTAGGCCAGTGTGCTTTTTCACCGCATCCTTGCAGGGTTCAATAAAATAACACCCGAGCTGGTGCGTTGATAGCTACCTGTGAAGTCTGCAAGTGCACACAGCTACATGTATGTGTATGCATAATAATGGAGCGTAGCAGCGTTAGCCTACCTGTGAAGGCAATCGTGCCACGATTAACGCTATAGGTGGTCCCTGTAGGCTACTTCCTGTAGGCCCCGTTGTTGAATAACGGAGAGTCCGTAACGCTAACATGAACAGTTATGGCGGTGCTCCGTTGGTGCACGGGTAAATTGCGCTGCACGACGATATCATGAATCTGAATTATCTCCCTCCTATACTATATTTTGCCTGAGTATATTTAGTTTTCATCATTTCACAATAATCTTTACATATTTATGATTTAAAACTGCCGAGTTCAGTTTAACTGGGAGAGTAATTAGCGAATATGTGATATTTTGAGAAATAAATTTGTCAGATTTTCAATAAGTAAATATATCTGTGTTGTCAAATACAAATTTGGTTTCAGAATCGATGTAGGCTATAATAAATTGCAGCTGCTACACATAAAAAATCAAACAGAATGAAAGTAGAACACGAAATTACTGACTTACACGTAGCTACTGTAGGTACACTGTGGTTCCAGAAAATCACATCTCACCGTTTGCACACTGTAGGCTGAGTGTACATGCCTATGGATCGTGCGTCTGCGTTGTGCGTCTTGATTCCCCCTGCAGGCCGGCGAACAAAGAATTTACTAGCAGCCCAGTGCTTTCCGGTTGGGTACTAATAGGCGACTTAGCCCAGTGCTCCCCGGGAAGTAGGCCTAATATAGAAGGCGACTTAAGAAGGATCTGTGCTGCTAACCGTAATAGCCGTACCGGTAATTAATTAACTTACCGATTCGTTACTTTATTCACATTTTTTGTATTAAAAACAAATATTTTGGCGTGAAATGCAGTGACATCTAGGCCTATCGACGGTAACGTGGCGAGTTTTGTCAAAAACATCGTTGTTTTTGACTGAACGTGGACATGTATTTCGATGTAGAACCCTAGTACGATTAGAAAATTGATTTAATATTTCGAATCGTTCGGTAGATGCCCGGACAGGAATTGTCCTAGACAGATTACCATTGTTTACCGGCATTTCAGAATAGATTAAGGGTAATCTATTTATTTTTAGCTGAGTGATTATTGCACATTATTGTCTCAATATTTTGCTCTTTCATCTCCACAGATTTGTTGATCACTAGCTTCTTTGTTGATGCGGCCTAGACCCATTATAAGCTCGATATAGCGTAATAGGTCTAATCTTGGGGATGCGTGTCACTGTACGCTCTTATACTACAAAATACATCCATCATAATGAGGGGACTAGCCTACAATAATGCATCGCGTACAGGTTTCTGATGACATCATCAGACGTCGAAACGGATTCTAAACCCATTATTATATTATTGGATTATTATCATTTTATTATTATCGTAAGCTTGAGTCATTTGCTTGACAAATGAATGGTTCGATTGGCGCGATAACAACATTTGTCGTTATATTAGTAAAAGCAAAAGTATTTTTTTAATTTATTCTTTTTATCTTTGTTATAGGCCTATTATCAGAAGTCTGCATTTGTCATCGTTCGTTACTTCCAGGCGACGGCTACATTGACTTCGGCGAGTTCACGAAGGTGATGCAGGACTTCCTGCCCACCGACGACACGGAGCAGATCCGGCAGGCGTTCTCCATGATGGACAAGGACGGGTCTGGAAGGATCAACGAGGCCGAGCTGAAGAACGTCCTGCGCACCCTCGGGGAGAAGATCACGGACGCCGAGGTGCAGGAGATCATCAGGGACATCGACCTTAACGGCGACGGAGAGGTCGACTACGAGGGTCAGCTTTAAAAATATACCACTATATATTTTTAAATGCTGTTGTTTTATTTTTAAAAGATTTTGACCTCAATGGAAACGCAGGGGTCGACTATGAGGGTGAGCTTTTTGATTTTTTTCTCATGATTTTCATCATTCATCATCATCATCATCATTTTACGTTCACTTTTCCGCGTTATGTGGTAACACGGAAAAGTGGACATAAAACGTAAATGATACGTTGGATGATGTGGGTTGGACGTATCCCACATTGAGACTCCCCCATAACTCCCAATTCTTTGCCATCCCTCTCGTACATCACTTCTTCACAACGCTTTCGACTGCCTCACTCCATGCTTTCCTTTCGCTCGAAATATCTTCATTGCTTCGCGTAATAAATATTATTAATAACAATAAAGAGTTTCGAGTCCGCTTTGGCGTCTAGTGACTTTATCAGGGTCCTCCCTTCGTCGTGGGTATCTATCAAACGATTGGTGAAATCCTGGACGAAGGGGTTGGAGAAAGGGTGCCGGATAGCACTGTCATATTTTTCCCTGTGTGGGAAAAATAAATAAACATTGAACAAGAATTTAAAAGCAGTACAGCAGTAGCAGGCAAATGAAGCAAAAAGCAAAAATGCAGTCTGGTTCTGTGCAAGAGAGCCGGCTCAGAACTGCTCTCCCTTCTTTAGTTACCTTTTACGACTCACCCGGGGAGCTCTGGGCTGCAAGCCCAGATCCATCGTGTAGATGGAAAGAACATTGTTAAAGGGGCGTAGAATGTCACGTATTCTGTACGCTAGTAAATTTGATATCATAAAGAATTTGTTGTTTATTTCAATCATAAATGAAATCTATTATTTTTGTATAATACAATCGAAATTGTTAGTAGATTACAAAAGTACAAGTACTGTAATGGATTCTTAACTCTTCTGTTGTTTTTGTAATTTTGAAGTTTGATATTTTGTTCACCGTGCCTATTTCCTGTGGGCTAAATTGAGTCTATATCGTGTGAGTAAGTTGAGTTTATATCATTTTTGATTTGAAATTATGAAAACATAGCTGTTTTTTCAGAGTTCTTGAAGATGATGAAAGGCAATCGTGGCTTCTGATCTACTCAACTGTTGTTGTAAAACGTGGCTACAGATCTGTTAATTATGGCTTCGACAGTAACTGCTGTTCATTCGTGATTTTGTATTATATTTTTACAAATGATGAACTCGCGTTTAATTATTCTATAATTCAGATGAATTGTGTGTCAGAGTATATGAACGACAAATATCACTTTTACTTTTGGTCAAGTCATACTCGTACTTATTACATTGTTTCACAGTAGAAAGGACTGAAAATGAAAAGAATAAGCTTTAAATAATCGGTTTTAAAACGAAATATTTAAAACCGAAGTTGGATCGAATCTCATTTTATGAAAATATGGATGTGCTCATATTCAAATCTACCATTAGTATAACCGAACAGGTGTCAGCTTTTAAGGGATGCTTTCTGGACCAGTATTGTCATTGTACCTGCTGCTAACTAGTTCAAGCAATTGCTTTAAAGTTTAGTTTAGATTCTATCAACGAAGAAAGTAGCCTACGTGTAATACCTTCACTCCAGCTTGGTGTTGTTGTCTCATTGTGATGTTGTGGCTAAGCGTTGTGGCGAAGCGAAGCGGCCGAAGCGTTGTAGCCGAGTTGTCTAAGTCGCGGACTTCGGATTGAGAGTGCGGCAGAGAGTCGGTTCGATTCCCGGTCGCGGTAAAAGATTTCAAGTCACTTCGTGCACCCTTGGCAAAGGTGCTTAATTTCGTCAGCCCTGCAAATAATCATCCAATAG
>JAQIWG010008513.1:0-11367 GCA_034695025.1 Chamaedrilus cognettii | reverse complement strand
CCCGCCCCCCCCCGCCCTCCCCCCCCCCCGCCCCCCCCCCACCCCCCGCCCCCCCCCCCCCCCCGGTCGTGAGTCCAGCACGGGAGGGCCATCGCGAGTGTTTGTATACCTTGACTTTGCGTCCATCTGCCGTCGTCTCCTCACCCTCCACGTCGAAGCTGAACGTGAACTCGCTCGTCTTGACGCTCGACTCTGAGCGCAGCGTCCACTCAGACCCCGACTGGAGGATCGTCACCGTCGGCTTGGCTGAAGCTCCCATCTTACGCACCAGGTAAGACACGCCTAGCGCAAAGAATTAGGACTATGCAACATCAGGGCTACCGAGCTTATAGAACAAACCTATACATGTATAGACTCATCCGTGGCAGAGACTCCGAGCTTGCGCACCATGTATAGCTCACGCCTGGCACAAAGAATTTGGACTACTGTAAATCTGGAAATAAACTCATCCTTGGCAGTGAGCATCTTACGCACCATGTAACTCACCCCTGCAGGCACATAGAAATTGGACTACTATAAATCTGGAAAGGAACTTATCTAAGCTGAATGGAATCAGCTGCACACAAAAAGGGGATTTTCAGAGGCGGCGTAATGGCGGAAATAGTTTTCAACTATGCAGCCATTGTCTGCTAAGTTAGCAGGAATGAGCTGCATTTCAGATAGCCAATGGTCCACCAAATTGTCTATTTATGTCCGCTATTGTATAGCGATATATCAGTGAGCCCGTGAGGCCGCGTTCCTCTCAGTCCGAGGCACGGTCCTGCATGCACGGTCCGCATACTGTAAGTGATTGACGTTATTGGGTCCTCGATCAGACGAGTTCACGGTGAACTGTCCGACAGCAATCAATTGAGATTGATGGCAGACGTGTGTTGATCGATTGATTGATTTTGATTAATGATTGATTGATGATTGATTGATGATTGATGATTGATTGATGATTGATTGATTGATTGATTGATAAATTGATGTGCCCTGCCGTACCATTTCGTCTCGATCGAACTGTGACTTGTTAAGCTACAGGTCGGAATGTACAACGTGGCGTGCGATGGCAGCTGAACATAGGCCTACATTCCCGCACCCTGCTGTCACATACTGCGCTTCAATTCGCATTCACGAACGCTGTTACAGGCTACAGCAGCGTTCGCGCCAATTTAAGAATTGCTCCGAATGTGCCGTCGTATACCCTACATAAATTTTCTTTTTTTACTGGTAGTTTTTGCTAGTTTACTGGCAAGTACCCGAGTGACCGTGTTGGTTAGAACGCGTCATTAGGCCGTGCGCACATTGTGTGAACACGGGCTTGTTGTAGGCTCATAGACTATAGTATGCTAGAACCTAACAAAGTATGCGATAGCCACATGCATGCGCGTGTCTGTTGATCCATTAAACGCTAACCCAAGCAGTGTTGTCTGCAGACCGGATAGCAAATATCAGAGTGAGATACCTACACGCATCCTGCGGCATCAAGTGGTCCCAATTCCGTTCATTGACGGATAATGGTCATTAGCTAGTGATAAATTAGGCATGCATACAGGCTACGCTCATAAATTTTGTAGCCTATGGCCCTAATGAGGATAAAAGGTGATAATGATAATGTTGAGTGATTGCTTTGAGAGCTTCAATCGAAAGATTAGAGTTGACAGATTGGTTTCAGATGATGATAAGAAGCTTCGTGCAGCTGCAGATAACTGCCAGTCTGCTGCAGGGGTCATTTGCTGGTCCACTACTTCAAGCGTTATCGATAGGGGCTATAATAATTTATCTGTGGTGGGTAGGATAAGCTTGGGGTCATTTGCATCTTACATAACGCTAAATGCAATGTTTTACCCTACGAACTCAACTCTTATAACCCCGGGCCAGACCAGCTCTAAATATTGGCCTAAAATAATTTGCGAGAAATACTCCTCTCCAGCGCTCAAAATTACAAAATTCAAAGTCGGAGCGATCATTCTTCAATAGCCTGAAAGGGTTTTGTTATTAAAAGTTTTAAATAAATAAATAAAACAATTTGCTAAGGGATATTAGTGTATATCTAATGTCAAAGAAATTGATAGGGCGGATGTTATAGACCTACATGTAGGTCTATAACATTTCTTGTCCATGTTCACTCACCGTAATACAACGGATTATAAAAAAATCTTACCCACCTACACACCATGAAATTATATATTAATGTGATAATAAGTCGCGTTTAAAATTTCAGTCCAACTCGATACCGCATTGTCTAAGAAAATTTCTAACTGTTTAAGAATAAAAATCTAAGAATATTTCTCAGACGAAAGATTTAAAAGCGATGCTGGCGTTATGATTAAAAATTACTAGTCAATATTATTGCACACGTGTAGCTCATGCTAACTAACTAGTCTTGCTAAGTAAGGTAGGCCTATGCGTTGAAGGCTATGCGCCTAATACAAGATAACAGCCTAACAATAATTGCAGCCTTCTTATATAGGCTACGCCATGACATGACATGTGTTTGCTGCTGGCCGCGGAGCCACGGTTGAAGGGCCGCAGCGTGTGAAATGAGGGCCGCTTTGACTCAAATAAGCAATCTATAAGCTGAGCGTCCCGCCGGGCGGAAAAGACAGCTACATTTAGCCGAGAGCTCTGCCACTCACCCAGAGCCTTCATGTATTCGTCGAAGTTGTCGCTCGTCTCCAGCTTCCACTTCCCCACAAATCCCGACATCCTGCGGCGCGTCTCAAGCGAAGCAGCGACCTTAGATAATGACTGTGCAGCGGCGCTTCACCTGCAATCACTGGAACAACAAAAGTCAGCGGTTTACTCGGCTGCGTTAATAGCCCAGGAAAGAGGTCTAGAGCGTCATAGGCCTATTTCATTCTAGCTTTGGTCAATATAATGCTATGGTTGTAAAATCCACACTGCAACGTGAGCCCAAATAGCCATTAACTCAATATGTAGGCTCACTATAGTAGGTTTTACTAATAACCCTAATAATTCTTTATATTATTTCGAGTCTACGGACAATAGTTTGGCATGCATGGCACACCAATACGGAACACACCAGTATAATATACACGTGTGCGACAGGCCCGAGTCTATGCTAAGCGACTATAAAAGACGTTCCTAAGGCTCAAGGCACATGAAGCACACGATGGACTACCCAAAATATAAGCTATATCGTACGGAGATCAGATTTTCGACAACAGATCGAATTTGAAAACGTTTGCTCAGTCCAAAGAAAACGCGCAATAACGTCATTAAGTAGGACTTGCTAGGGCTATCGACTACAGATGTCATGCACGTGGGCCTAGGCTGTGCTGCATGGGCACACGTGCAATATGGTGGGGTTGTAATTTAAGGACCGTCAGCAGTATATAAGCCTAAAGAACACCATTACTCTGCGGTGGGCTACGCACAGAACCGCTCCCTCCTCTTTAGTCGCCTTTTACGACTCGCCCGGGGAACTACACAGAATAGTCACGTCGCCTTGTAATACCACCCTTAGCCCCCTGCAGGCCGGTGAACAAAGAATTGGCTTTCAGCCCAGAGGTCCCCGGGTGAGCCGTAAATGGCGACTAAAGAAAGGGGAGCGGTTCTGTGCGGGGCTCCCTTGTACAGAACCGGACTGTATAGTTTTTGTGCTACACACGGTTCGAAAACCACATAAAACAAAACACAAACAATGCTACATCTACCAATACGATGCTCTCACGTCAACAGTGTAGCTGTGTAGTGCTCGCGGGGAAATACAACGCAGGCCTATTTATATAAGCCTAGTCGACGCCAGTTTTTCACACGATAGATAACGTACGCCTAGTAAACATGTAGGCCTAGATAAGCGCACCTTGACATAGGCTACGACAGCAAATCAGTCATCTCGGCTTCTTATCTAACCTACCCTATAGGTTACCACTTTACACAGCACATCTATGATGATAAGACGTCTTAAAGTTTCAGAAGTCGACTAAACTGTGAACTAAGCTAATTTAAATAATAGGTCTAATTATTGATTCTACCTGAATTTAATAGCCAACTCGGTAGACCTACGTACTCAATAATATATACAATGGCGTACTTTGATAAATTGTATGTGGTCACGCTGCTGTGTGGATTTAAATCATTTATTAATCAATTAATATTTTTGTTATATTGAAAATACACTGTGTTATAATTTCTTCTATGCCTAACAGTTGCAAAAAGGGATCCGTTTTCTGACAAAGTGATTGACTTCTCGAGTCGTCCAGAATGAAAGCTGAAGGAATTCCAAACTTCACGGGGCGTGGCTGTGAAGGTATGCAGTATTCAGTGCAATAAAAAACAAAAGTATGGTCAAAATAATTGTCTAAACCAGCACCCTTTTTGATCATTATTTACGCTTATTAGTTATGAAAAGAAAAGAAAATTTTGCTGTAATATATTCTTGACAGTCAGTTATTCAATTTAAGATATTATTGAACAATTTTTTTTTCAATATCGTGAATTCTTAATAGTATGTTGAAAAGTTGTATTTTTATGTGTCTTGAACTCTTGATGGCACATTTAGCCGCACTATGATTTACATGACTTTACATTAAAATTGGATTCTAATACTATATAATTTATTAAATAGTACTCTGGATTTTTTTTAAATGTGTGTAGCCTAGCCTACTGTTAAATTTAGAATTTGTTCATTATTTAGGGGAAGATATATCGAAGAAAAAAGATGGAAGCATTCGGAAGATGGTTTTGTGCCCTGGAACGGACATGGAAAACCCAAATCCTGGAGCTACTTGCACCGGTGGGAATGATTTTATGCGCCAGTACGCCTTTCCGTGCATTGCAATAACAATCCGTGCATCCTCAAAACATCGGACCGTTCACCGCCGTTCAGAAAGCGCAGGACAGCAGAAATAGTGTGACGTCTCTCATCGTGCAACGCTCGGCTGATGAGCGTGCGGCGACAACGATTACAATAACATAATTAATTAATTATGCTCCGTGAAATAGACATTACAGCATTATTAGTATTCTAGTGGCTTTCACATGAATTGCTTTGATGTGCTATGGTGGTGGTGCCGTTTTTACCAGTTACACACAGCCAGCCAATTGCGATAGTTTTTTTCAATAGTATACAGTTTGATTACGCAACATCACGCTGTTGCGTAATCAAATTTTGTAATCAAATTTCATTCAGTTCTCGATTACAATTCTGGCTCCGGATTCTAATTCCGGTCGCAATTTATTTGTTTCAGTTCGAGTCGCCATCCTTTGCCGCAACATTTCTCCAATCAGCGACACCCCTTCTGCTGCCGAATTAGGCGATGTCAAATCGGATCGTCAATTCGTTACATTTCGTCTCGGCGAGGGAACCGCTGTCGGCGTGGCGCCATCCATTGAATGGGCGCTACGCAGATTTAAGCGCGGCGAAAGGTCGCAACTGCGCGTGACCTCGCAGCCTGACCCAGAAGGATGGCGACCGACGAATCACGACGCAGCGTTTCGGCTGGCAGCCAATCAGAAGCTGGCAGAGGTGGTTGTGTATGAGGTGGAACTGACTGACTTTGTTCAGGTTAGAAGAAGGGTATTTGATTTTCATTTTTTAAATTGTTTTTTGGTAGGATAGTGGCTACAGTTTATAGTAGACAATAATTATTATCATACGTATTAGCAAATATATTATCATTATAGAGTACTATATCATTATTATACTGTATCATCTAAAAACTGATGATATTCATCAGAAAGTTAACTCAGATTTAGTTAAATAAATCAAATTTGTTAAATGATTTAAATGTGTGAAATTTGTAAAAAAAAAACTTAAGTAATTTTTGGGTCTGATATGATTAAAGAAATATTCTTACTGAAAAAAGTGGAGCTTTCTGATATTGTTTGATTGTCTGCTGTGCTATTAAAGCTCTATTTCTAAGCGAAGCGTGTAGTTACGTGAGTCATTGGATGTGTGTATGACGTGTGTGTATAGAAGCTTTCAAGACCTGATTAGTTTTTGTTGGATATGTGTACGTAGTTGGACTAGCAAATTGTTGGATATGTTTAGATGCTATTGCGTGCATGACCTAGTTATTATTTTCTATTGACTCTGGATCTGTGTAGATGCCGGGTCACTGGGAACTTGACCTAGATCAGCGCATCGAAGTAGCAGAAGCTTTCAAACAGCGCGGCACCGACTTCTTTAAGGTTCTCCGATGTTTAATTGTTTTATTGGTTGTGCACTGAGTGTTCTTTGAAATTGTCTTTTTAATTGGCCCAGTGGATTTGATTAATATTGAGTGTTTGAATTAGATCCTGCTTTTTCGGCAAACTGCCATACCATGCTTTAATTCAGTTTAAAACTACTTACAATTGATTTTTGAAATGTATGAATTGTATACAATCTTATTTCTTGTGCTTGTCTCTGTCTGAGTTTCCTTGTATAATATAATTTGTTTGTTAAATAGGCATTTAAATATCCTCTTTAGTATTCATTGTCTGGTTTTTTGGCCTCCAATTCAATGTATTAAATCAGACTAGTGGCCTAGCCTTGGATTAGACTTATTCTACATGTGAATTGAAAGCAATTATATGGCACTTTTGTTATATGTTTTTTATTAAAACTAGATCTGATTATAGTTGCATGTTGTTATTTTTATCATAAATGTCTAACCATGACTTGCGTGTGCAGGAGGGAAAGTTTTTACTGGCCAAACGCAACTACAAACGCGCCGCCCTCTACCTCCAACACGGAAACATTTCTGTTTCTTTGCCCCCCACTAAGCCCCCTGCCGCCCCGGCTTCGCCCCCTGCCTCCCCAGGTTCATCTCCGGCCCCCCCTGCGTCACATGACTCGAGTCCGACTTCAGATTTGATGCCGTCGTCGTCTTCTGACAGCACTTTTGACGGCCAATCAGAAGCCGTTGCCAGCAGTAGCGATCGGGTCAAACAGTTGAACTTGTCAGAGGCGTCTGCATCACAAACCGTTGAGCAAGCGACGTCTGACGATTCTTTGGGACCAGATTTGGTGACAGGGGAACAGGATTTGGTCCCATGGGGGTCAGGTTTTGTGAAAAGCTGGCCAGATTCAGCGGCGACAGTTTCAAATTTAATCACTAAGGAGCTGGATTTAGCAGAAAAAAGTCAGCATTGTATTCCCGCTCGTTCTGAAGAAATTAAAGGACAGATTGAAGAAATGGATACAAACTTGGAAGGGCTTCTAAAATCAGAAGCTGATGGGAAGAGTTTTAAGGGTTCAGTGCCCACGAGGAAAAGTCCCAACTTGAGCGCTGACCTACAGGGGGCAGAACCGGGAAGGGCGGAGCCTAGGCGAGGGGCGGAGCGTCTAGATCTGTTGATCGCCGCCTATCTCAACTTGGCACTCTGTTATCTGAGGCTGGGCAGGAACCTGTCGGCGCTGGAGGCGTGCGACCGGGCGCTGGAGATCAATGCGAGGAGCACCAAGGGGCTTTACCGGCGGGGGCTCGTACGTTTGTCTTGTACTGTCTTATTGACAACTTTGAGTTCACTCTTCTATTCACAACTTTTAATTCACTCGTCTAGTGATAGAAATGTTTTTAAGTAATCATTTTGCTTGAATGCAATGCTGTTTTATTGAATGTTGTTTGACTAATTCAGTGTTGGTTATTTTAGGCGTTTTAAAATGATTTTGGAACTTTAGTGCATTCATTTGTGAGTTGTTAGTTCGTGATTGTAATTACACACACGCGCGCGCGTTTTGTAACCGCATTCCCTGCTTACACGGGGGTAGGTCATTTGCAGGCATGGACACCCCCCTCCACTTTATCTTTTTCTTTGCATTCTCACATTTAACTCCTTCGCTGTGTTAATTTGTAATTAGTGGTCTATTAGTCAAGTAGTTTTAGATTTAGTTAGTACCTATTTCATTCATTTGATAATTTTTATTCTGTATGCATGGCCTTGCAGCATTGTCCTGAAACTCAGAAATTGACTTGCCTGGTACTAGTATTACCTCGCCTGGCATTGCATGACTCCAGGTCTTGACAGCGCGTAAATGTGCCGTACTTGCTTTCCCCTTCAGGCCCACCTGGCGATGGACAACCTAGACTCGGCGGTTGACGACCTTTCTGCGGCGCACGACCTTGACCCCTCTGATTCTGTGGTGGGGGCACGACTGGCGCTGGCCCGGCAGCGACTCAAGGAGTACAATGAGGGGCAGAGGAGGGTCTACGCCGGGATGTTCACCAAGTTTGCTACACTTGACTCTACCGTTAGTAATTGATTACTAATTGTTAATTTAATAAGTAAGCTAAATATTGGATGAAATTCTGTTGTATTGTATTGTTTTATTTTAAAATGTCAATAATTATTGTTTTTGAATGAGAATTTTACTTTATAATTCAAGCATCATTGGATGATAACTCGTTGGATGATAATTCTACGTTATCATTCAAACTTATTATAACACAGCGTCGCAGGCAAGCCTGTAATGCTGTGTCCATGTTAACACAGGTTTGGCGTTTGTATTGGAGCTGGGTTTTTACGGCTGGATGCCCTTTCTGTCGCCAACCAGAATAATAAATTACCCTGGACGATGATTATCAGCTAGCAACACTTGTGTGTTTAGCAGCCTTGGTGAAGGGCCGGTAATGCATGGTTTCATAGTCGCCGGCGCCGGAATTCGAATCCTGGTCTTTGGAATCTCTGTCCGACTCCTTAACCACTGCACCACAGAGCCTCCCTGTTGTGCAGTGGATGGTTTATGCTTTGTGCAATTTGACATGTGTATTCACTTATATGCTGTGTGTGTGACACAGAGGGAGGCTGCGCTGAACAGCGGTCAGGCCGACGTCTTCTCTCAGATTGGCGAGTGGTCCAACGACCTTGCCAAGGACATGATCACCCTTGAACAGGAAATGGAGGCCTTCGGGGAGGTGATGCCCGCCCCTCGCTACCCTACGGGGGGGGCGAATGGAGGGGGCTTGGGAGGCGAGGAAGGGGAGGGCGATAGCGAATCGGACTGAATTTCACTTTCAATACGATGATTATCGTATGTGGATATCTTTTGTGGCGAGAAATTTTTGTTTTGTTTGATTTTTGTGGATGTGGTGTTAAAATTTTCGAGCGACATGAAAGCAAAAGGGACGAGACTAGAGCCGTAGAGCTTGTACGGTATTTAACTGTTGATTTACTATTGCAAGGATTTGGTTGATTGTGTTTCCTTTGTGTTCATGCATTGTCACTGGGAGATGAGACATTGAGTTGGGGTATAGATGCGTAAGAAGTACAGTAAAACATGAAATTTTTTATGCTTGTTGCTTTTGGCAGTTTTGCCTCTTAGAAATATAATTGTTGCGCTCAATTTTGTCATTTTTAAGGACTACGCATTTGAATTTAGGCCGGACTACGCAACTAGAAGTTTTAGAAACTTTCTAGAGACTAATAGTAAGCTTGATTTCTTGTTTGTATTTGATTCTCACCATCTCATTTACATACTGCAGCTTCTTGCATTGACAATCTGAATCTTGTCAACTTATAGGGGCCTAACGGACTTAACCTAAGAAAGCGCTAGTAGGCTAGACCGTAGCGAATCGACAGTTAGATTCTGAGCACTGTTTACACCTCATGTAATTTTTGCGCGTTTGGCCAAATCGCGAAATATGTCAAAATTACGTGCACACAAAATTTCAGATTATACAGTATTGAAGTAGAGGCTGTGATGTTTAGTTTTTGGATTAGATTCGTGTGTGGTTTACTCATTTTTAGGAGTTTTTTATTGCGTTAATTGTTACCAAATTTACTGTAAAACATGATATTTTGGTTGCATGCTATTCTGGCGGTTATAGCTATGAAAAATTTAGCTGCGCTTGATTTTCACTTTTTTGGGGGAATGGAACTGTTTTTGCCCATAACGTAGCTTCTGCGGCTTTATTTTTGCTTGCTGCGTGTCATTTTTTCGTATTTATCCAATTCATGAAATTTGACAAAATATGAATGCACGAGAAAATTTCATGTTTTACAGTATTGTTATTAATAATTTCGTGTATTGTCTACGGTTTTTTGCGAATCTTTAAAATCGTGAATCTTGTCGAATTGATTGATTGATACTGTGAATTAGTTCTTTGTGAACTGCAATGAAAGCTAGAGAATAAAAACTGATGTTTCATACATGATCATGATTTCAATAAACTATGATCTTGACAGCTCGGTTTTATTTTTATTTTTAATATATGGCATGGATCCCACTAGGCCCTGTATAGTATTCGCCCCAGCAAACAATATAAATTTATTTGCAGCATGCTAAAACTCTGTGATTAGGAAGAGAAAATAAAACAAAATTATAACAAAGTAGGATATATCTTGGCTATGATATAACCATTAATTTTTTAAGAAACTTTTATCGTAGTCAGTTAAATGAAAGCACGCAATTCCCACATAATTATAGAATGTGTGAAATGAAGTCACCAAAAAATTCACGTAATCAAATGTAAATTTCTTTCATTATAGACTGCATCTTAAAACAAATATCCATAAAAGAAAGCAGAATCCAGTTTCACTCAATGCACTTCATTGGTCAAGCTGTCAACACTGGCCAATCTAGTATTTAATACAATATCCTTGATTCACTGAAATTAAAACAATAAATTTATATCCCCGAATCGGATTAAATGCCCGGAGTTGATGCATCATACTTTGATTTGTACCCAGTCAGTGTGAGTTCTTATAAACATTCAAATGAAAAAAAAAGGATGCATAATCTCAATCAATTCCAAAATCTGATTCAAAATTAATCAAATTTCAAACAATTATGTCGACTAAAATCTATAGTTTATCGTTCATGCTACGGTCCATCATTTCGTTGTCATCAATATCACATACTGTAAAACATGAAATTTGTGCCGCAAAGTATTTTGGCGGTTTTGCCTCTCAGAAATTTGTTTCATTCATTTTCACGTTATTGAGGACTTCTGCAGCGTTACTTTCGCGGATGTCATTTTCAAGAGTTGTAGATTCGCGAAATTCGCCAAAATGACATGCATGAAAAATTTCATGTTTTGTAGTAGATCTTCACAAAAAATTTACAGTAGATCTTTAAAGAAAAGCATTGATTCTCCCAAAGGTGCACTGTTCAGCCCAAAGGTTCAGCTGGGGTGGGGGACACGCCTAAACACCGCCGGCCACTTCTCGCCCCCGTTGCGCGACACTTTCTGCCCCTCCTCCGTACTGTTCCTGATCTTGTCCACAACCGGATCTGCCTCCTAAATGAACAAGTCATACGCATTCGATAAATATAACTTTCACATACAAATGCCAAGCTAGCAGTCATCTACGGGAATACATAGATATACAGAGTGAGTCAAAAAAAAATAACCCCCTAGCGATATCGCGATAACTCTGTCAAAAATTAATATTTTTGTTTCATATTTGCAAGGATTGTAGCTGAGATAATTT
>JAQIWG010008512.1:0-11369 GCA_034695025.1 Chamaedrilus cognettii | reverse complement strand
ACTGTCATGGATTCACTGCGATATTGTTATACACTGTATGTTTTCTACTGCCTTTGTGGCGAATAAAGTTCTATATAATGTCGCAGTACGCTGACTTGCCCTGCAGCGAGGTCAGTGGGTAGACTCCACTGGGGTAGCCCCTCCGAACCGCATCGTCGCAGTCTACTTGACATTGCAGATAAGGCCTTCAGTGCAATTAGGGCAACGTACTACCAGAAGCATAATTAATATTAAAGGCCTCGAGTCGTCATTGCTATAATATAGCCTGCAATACCCTGAATTGGGTCAATAACTCTAATTATGATTATAATGTGCCTTGTTATAATTAAGGCCCATAGTTAGGCCCTACTAACATAATTTGGTTCAATTGTTGTACAATTGACAGTACAATTCATTAGAGCATGGATGGATAAAAGCAGGGTCGCTTCGCAATTTGCGATGCACGTTAAAGTCGATTGCGATACAAAAGCTCAAACTGCATCGCAGTGATTGGGATGCACTCTCGTAAAGTACATATATTTGCAGATTTAAATATCAGTCTGATTCTGATATAAGCACAACGACTTAAGCGAAACGATTCCTTATCAACATCCATCATGGAATATGTTGCTTACTACA
The DNA here is from genome assembly GCA_034695025.1 of Chamaedrilus cognettii. Taxonomy (NCBI): domain Eukaryota; kingdom Metazoa; phylum Annelida; class Clitellata; order Enchytraeida; family Enchytraeidae; genus Chamaedrilus; species Chamaedrilus cognettii. The sequence continues at coordinate 10,751 of JAQIWG010008512.1, read as the reverse complement.
AATGCAAATGCTATGCTTACTACAAAATACAAATTAGGCCTTCTGCTGCAAAATCCTGCATGATACTCATCGTCGAGCGATCAAGTCCAAAGGGGTCGTGATAAATCGGATGACACTGAAGCGGCTTTTTTTGTTCTGCTCGTCGGATAGGCTATCGTTTCAAACATGATCTTAATGCACCCAAGCACTTACAAAATGTTATTTTGACACCAAAATTAGCATTGAGATTCTTAATACTATTCTTTATGGGGGTGCACGGTCAATATAACCTCCCTCTCCCTGCTCCTGCCAGTCTTCCCCCTTCCTACCCTACATGTAGGGCTACATGTACATGGTTACATGTATCTCTAAGTTATAGATGTAGTAGGCGTGACATAATACAATTAATAATAGGTTATAATTCATGCCTTATTATCAGAATAACGTAGCAAGGTGTCTACTCCTTCAAAGCCGCTGTGTTGTTCAGTGATTGACTAAAGGCTTAGACATCCTTAAGCCTTGGTATGACTTTCACTTGCTTTCGATCGCCAGGAAAAAGGCAATGTCATTCATTTGCAATGGCTGATTTTGAGTTTCATTTACAATCTTCTATGTGAGTTAACACAGTGTTAAGAAAATATAAACAGGGGCCGAGCCTACAGTAACTATAGCCTACTAGTTACGTGCAAGTCTGCTTACCAATGACATTTGTGTGTGCCTGAAATACAAAACACGCATTGTTAATTATAATGATACCAAAAAATGGCCATCATCGGCATGATCGTCAGCAGTCATTGACATATTTCTGCTAATGCGTATGTCAGCTATAACAGATGCATACATTCAACTTGTTCTCTTCAGGAGCCGCTCTTGCCCCGCAGCTCTTCTCTGTAGCCATTTTCATGCAGTTAGCCGACCACTGATAAAAATAAGCTTTGCGCAAGCACTGCTAATGACTGCTGCTTTAAAAGAATATATATTAAATTTGAATACACAAAGTAGTCCTATTCATTGTTGCTTTAGCGGCCTAGATGCATAAGCCAGACCCAAGAGTTTTAATGTTTAGGCCCCTAAATTCAATTACCTTATCCGTTTATGGTTATCAGTTAATCTCGATTCAGCAATACTTTATACTTCTACTAAATGTCAACATTGCACTGAATTTCGTCAACAACTGAATTAGACATGAAGACGTAGCCTAGTCATAGTCAGCCTAGGCCTATATAAAGACCTAGGTAGCCTCGTATTAAATTTTTCTGCATTTTCTTATGCAACCTATAGCCTACGTGCGAAGTCAACCTGATAGAGACTGCAGTCGGACACTTCACTGAAGTTGTACGTCATTCGGTAGAACAGCTCGCACGTCGACTTATTCTGTCTGAAGTTGAACGCCACGCAGCACTCGTCCTGCACTCCCACGCAGCACTCGTCCTGCACTCCCACGCACTGATTGGAGCACTCGAGCCCCGACCTTGACCTCAGCCTCGCGTCAGGAGGGTCGAGCAGGCACTGCGGCCTGCCCGCTAGTAGGACGGCGCTGAAATGAGCCGATCTCTGCCCGGCAGCGCTCATGTGCAGCAACCAGAGGTTGAAACACGTTAGAACTTGAAGGAATTCCATCATCGACATGATTCGATAACTTATGCAACAATTATAGTTTCTCTTTTCTGCCTGAGGCTGATACCTGAAACCTACCCTTAAGGTAACAGGGTAACATGAAGTGTGCCCACCCTACTTTTATGGGTCACGCGGCGTTCCTGTCCCCGAGCGAGATGTAAAAAGCGACTGAAGAGGGGGGAGTGGTCGTTTCTTTGCTCTCCACACGAAACCGGAATGAAATATTCTTTGTTACTACACACGATCCTTTTATTCCCAAAACCACCAAACCACAGACGGGCAAACCTTAAGTTGGCTGAAGTAGCAAATTATCAGAGGAAAGAGGGAGTATGTAATTTGACATGATTTATTGTGACCGTTAACTTGTGTGAAATTTCGACTCGGTCATAGCCTCCTAAATGTATCCTATAAAAGAGCTCAATATTTATCCTGAAATGCAGTGGCGTAGCTACATAGAAGCAATTGGAGCAGTTGCTCCGGTCGAGATGACTTAACTGACGTTTCCAATTCGTTAAAATTCGTTGAGTTTTTTTATATGGGGGGGGGGGGCATTGCAGATGATACTAAGTAAGTAGATGGCATTGCTGCTACATGTACTCGCCTATAGCGCCCATATGGAGACTGTCGCAATTACATAAGGAAAATTTCGCGCGTATTGGCATGACATTCTGGCATTCCAACAATTTTTGCACCGCTTCCGCAAAAAAATCGGCATGCCCCTGTGGTCCAATAAAAAAAAACTAACAAAACTTTATACAAAATTTGCTCCGGTCGGCCAAAAAGTTTGGCTACGCCACTGCTGAAATGTTTGTCTATCTTCTAAAAAGCGAACATAATGTTGTTGTGAATCAATAGGGTGTACGGCAATAAGGATTAATCTATCGCAGTAACGTTGTCGTGATGTTACGATGTTGAATTGTTGCCTCATCAGCTTAACGTTAGGCCCTTAAGATGGTTCTTGGAGACAAGTCTCATACTGTGATGCAAGACAATGTCGTTCACCGAGGCGATAATGGATTATCACATTGTTTCGGCCAGCAAGTGTCTTATGGGCTCCAATGGAAGGGTAGCGGTCTTATGGGCTTCGGGAGAAAGGCTTAGCCTACATGTACATGCAGATGCGGGGCCCGGGCAGGGGCTGCTAGCTGAACGTAATTATTTGACAGCAGTAGCACGAAAATGGGAACTATAAACCAACATAAATTATGTCGCGTACACAAAAAAGACACTATCAACCAAACGAAGCAAAGATAGCGTGTATCCATTAACGGGGTTTATTTTAGGAGGCGTAGAAGGCCTAAACAAGGTTTTTAAAAATCATTACGCCTATTTAGAAAGGGGTAGGCGTAGCGTCACGCGTACAAATGAATGATAGGTCTACGCGTTTTTAAAGATGTGGTGGCGTAACGGCTGCCTGTGTCAGATAGTCGTGTGACGTCGATGATTGCGCGGAAACGCGAATTCGGTATAGTTAGGCCTAAGATGATGAGTAGTTATAGTTATCATGGTTTAAAAGGAGGCAGCTGTAGTGACTGCTAAGAACGGCTTCGAAAACTTCTGTCCGTCGAGCGATCTCATCGCCATCGCGCTACGCCTGTTTTCTAAGGCTTCGGCGTATAGATCACGCCTGTTTTATAAGAAGAGCGTAAGGCTACTCCAGTTTCATCAGGGTTAAAATTAACTCCGTTCATAAACACTCCAAAATCATATCCAAAATTGTGCGCCTCATTAGGCGTAAGACACGGATCTAGTTGAATATTTACTAATTTGCAACGCATTTACTCGCCGCCTGATCCTCACTTTGATTCGGCGGTCTTTGCAGACAAGGGCGGTTTACAATGATATAAGTAATAATTATATAAGTGAGTGGGGTTGCATCTCTCCTCCACCAGCATTCACATTTTTTCCCATGTACACGTTCTTACAAGTAGGCCAAAGAAAAATTGCAAAATGAGGCAAAAGGTGTTCCCCCCTTACCGGAAATTTGCAGCTCCCTGCCGGAAATTTACCAGATGAGTTGAATTTTTGGATCAAAATATTTTGTCTGCACCCTCCTTCATACCCGGTCGGAAATTGTATCCGGGAGGGAAAACAGTGATCACGCCCCCGCTCCTCCCCCACCAACAACTCCCGGAACCGCCTCTGTCTGCAGATCGCGTTTGACACGCGTAGCGATATCCGCATCAAAGCGGCGTGTCTTTGATTCTGCAGTCTCTAAAAAACGTAAAATCATTTTCCTTTCTCTTCCTGCTTCTAGGCAATGTCTTCGTAAATTCTCAGCTGACAATGTGGGTGATTTTGATGATTGCTGGAACAATGACCATCTCCCGGATTACTGGAACCATGCTATGATCAAACCCATTCTTAAATCTAGCAATCACAAGAGTGTTTCTACATCTTATCGTCCAATTGCTTTAACTTCAGCTTTTGGTAAGCTGTTAGAAAGAATGATGGCTAACAAAATTACTTGGTATACTGAGTGCAAAAAAATTATTTCACCACTCCAGGTTGGATTCAGGAAATTTCATGCAACAATAGACCATGCAATTCGTTTGGAAACCGAGATTGAAAATTCTTTGTCGGTGAGAGGAGCCACAGTAGCAGTCTTCCTTGATTTTTGAGAGCGTTCGATCTAGTGTGGACCGATGGACTTTTGGATCATTAACTTTTACACGGTATCGTCGAATGAAATCGACCGACATTCGACCGTTACACTCTTGTCGATGATTTCGTGTATACTCGATTTGGCTTTCGCCGCGGGAAGTACGGTACATGCTGCTCTATTGCCTTAAAAAACTTTCCTTGGATCGTGACTTCCCATGAATAATCATAATGCTCTGTGACACTATCATAAGAGAACTCATTCAATTTCGACTATCATAAGCCATCTCAGACGATTTTGTACGGAAAAGTTACGTAGTCCAAGAGAGTGTTGTAGTTATGGGTCTGAGAAAGCCCGTGAGATTTTAGACAGAGGAATTGCGACAAAGAAAGCCTATAATCTTTGAATAATATACAGGATGATCTAAATTTGGTGCAATACATTGGGGCAGTGGCGGTTCTATCGCGTATAGAGTCTAAATGACGCCAGGTGTACTGGTGTAGGCCTACCCAGTTAAGATTTGGCGTCGTCTTGGCTTCTCCGGTTTCCTGGATGCTATTTAAGGAAGGCTTTATTGTCGGGTTGGCGTCCCCCGTCTTATGGTCGGCGTTCCAAATTTACAATGGTTTTTGTCATTGGCTTTTACTGATTGGCGCTTGATGTCCCTGGGAAAAAGTATTTCCAGGACATCAAAATAAACAATGACTGTTAAGAATGGCCCCCAAATGAACAATTCGGTATCACAGGCAAATACTACACACATCAATTGGCAACGTCTTTTGCTAAATTTAGAGTGATTCCGCCAAAATTGTTCCAAAGCTGTGAGTCATTAAATTTGATTTTTCCGGATCTTAGAATAAAATTTATGGTTGCTAATATTTACTCATTATTTCGATTTTCGGCGGTATAAAGTGTGATTCTTCAATATTTACAATGCTTTTGAAGTCAGCAATAACCTAATTCAGCAATATCATATCCGAGTCTAATGCATGCAATTGTAATCAAAATTGCTACAAGCTTCTACAAGATTTTTGTATCACAGGCACCAGAGATTTCCACGCAGCAACACTCAAAGTTGTGCACACACGCGATGCAGTACAAACCTGTACGGTAGTCAATTTCGAAAGCTTATAACTTTGGAGCTAATCAACAGAATTCCATCGCATTTTGCCAAAATGTTGACAACAAACGGTAATTTATGTGCGTGAAGTATAGTCATCTTCGGAAATAAATTAAAACGTAGCATATACAAAACCCCAGGGATCGGTTTTTTTTAACAACCTTGACACGTTAATTTAATGCGGCATGACCACATTATGCAGTGAGCAAGGTGCACATTTTAATGCTGTAGGCTTCAACATAATGCTCACGGACACACGAACAAGCACAAATGGATGTCAGGCGCAGTGCTCCATTTGAGCCGGGACGCGCCGGAACACAGTTCCGGTACCTCACAAGAAGGCGGAATGGCGTTCCGTTTTCTTGGGCTACTAGGCAGGCGGAACGGCGTTCCGGGCGATTCTCAGAGCAGTCTTAGGCCTAGTCGTGACTATGTATCGAATTCGTGGCAGTGTTAGAGTAATATATTGCTATATGACGGACACTATTCATACGACTGAATTATTATATCGGCCTATCCATAAGTCTGCCTACATATGTAGGCCTGGGCGTACAGTTACAGTTACTTAATTATCATGATAGGACTATTTCACATTGAATATTGTTAGCGTTATTAGCTAAGCCTCGGTTCCGGTTCCTCCAACAACCAGGCGGAACGGCGTTCCGGCACCTCGCAGTGACCCGAACCTCCCACCCAGCAACCACAGAGAGCGTTCCGCTAACTAACAAATTTAACTTCACGTATAATGGGCCAGAAGATGATCTAAACGGTGAACGAGTAATCAGGCGCATGGCTTTATTCTGCTAAATCTGTATTCCATTTAAAGCTGTGGCGCAAGCCCCATGCCATGAAACACAACAGTACATTATATACAGATATATTAGAGTGAAATATAAAGTTTTAAAACATCTGCAGGTATAATATATCTGACGCGACCTATGATTCCTAAACCCTTAGAATTTTTTTAAAATATGTGATTCAAGCTCTAATTCCAAGTTAGCTTTTCATCAAGAAAAACACCTAGGAACTTAGTACAGACAGTTCGCTCCAAATTATTACCATCGAATTTAATTTCAATACTGAAGTCCTTTGGTATACGTTTGTTGCCAAACAGAATAAAATTTGTTTTTGAAACATTCATCGACAACAATAATCACATAAATCATCAAAAAAAATTACTTGATACATGCTGTTCTAGGCTTAAGTAGCAAACGGGAGGCAGCGTCCAGGCTGATATTTTGGACCTAGCTTTCCAAGCTATCCAGAGCGCCGTCCTTAACAAAACTTTTTTTTTACAAAACGTCAACAAAACTTTGACAACTGAAGTGTAACCCAAGTACATGTAGGCATCAATAATTTCAGGACGATTTTGTACTTTGTCATAATTCAACAATCCAGTGGCGATCCTACACGGAAGCCAAATATGACGCCAGGCGTCCTCAATTTAAGACTTGGCGTCTCCAGCAGCTTCCCCAATTTTTTGAAAAGCTAGGCCTAATGTTAAAGAGAGCTCCATATTGTTTCGGCCCGGTACTTTGATTTATTTTTTCTTTATTTTTTGTATTTCTTTTTTTTTCCATACGGATCTTTGGCGCATTCCCAGAGACTCGCCTTCTGACCTATAAGTCTAGAATAAGGGTCAAAACATTTATGCCGTCAACGAAAATGTTTCCAGTCAATTTCATTGTCAACATTGTGGGGGTGCCCGGGGCGCCACCGCGCGCACTTTTGCATGAATGCTGGTTTTGGTAGGGTGATTCCCGATAATGTAGTGTGTGTAGGGTGTAGGGTAATGTAGGGTGATGCCCGGTAGGCCTAATCGTTTTTTGCATCTCGCGTGTGGCTCACGTGTGACACACGAATGATGGTTTGTGTGATGAATTGACGGTGGTCACCAAAAGCCATTTGAGTGTTGGATTTTGGAGCATGTGAGAGAGCGGGATAGGCCAGGATGTGCCTCTACCAAACGGCAGCATTTCTCTGCTCGCTCTAGCGATGTCCTCGCTCATCTACGTGACTATAATGTTTACTAGTAGGCCTGTAATTTAAGTCTTCATTTCTTTGACGTGTACTATTGGCCAGGTAGTCAATAGGCCTATGTGAAGTATAGCCTACATGTAGGTCTATAACAAAATGGTATCTGTCCTTTTTATAATGGGCAATGTTTGACCCATGACGAGCACAAGTCGTTACAGTGAGAAACAAAAATGTTGGCAATTCAGCTCTGAAAGTTGGTTGGTCATACGTAATTATACTGTTGGAACATCGCTGGTATGATTCGCTGATCAATGTATTGCAAGCAAACCTCTTCACTGTGAACATGAATAACAGGAGTAATTAGAAGTTTTATGTTTGAAAACGAGTTCTTCACCCACCAGCGTCTACAAATTTCATCTAAAGCCGCTTTCATTGGTCTGTTCGCGCCATCTTGAATCTTGGGTGACGGATCACTAGGTACTAAATGGCTAAATGGCTAATGCTTACGACCTTGTGATCAGCTTTACATTAACAAACGGGCACTTACCAGTATACGTGACATTGTATTAGTACTTTAACGACGAATTTTGGTGATCTTGGTGCACTGGAAGTTGCAGCTTCGCCTGGGTAATGGCTGCAAGCTTCTAACACAATTCAGCCAAATTGGACACTTACATGTACGACTTTATAACCGTCATGTACTGTCTCTGTTTCTATTCCTTATCGAAGACAATGTTGTAGGCAGGTCCAACGCTTTTTATGGGGGACAAAAATGCTGTAAAAGTTTACGTAATATTCTAAACTAGGCTTACATATCATAGCCTGTTATGCAGCGAGAGCGCAATAATCATAAGCTGTGTCTATAGTCCATCGTCTCAGAGAATTTGATCAATAATTTTAGACGCTGCAGCGTATAGGTATTTTCAACAAGACTTTAAGATAAAAGCATTGCGCAGCTCACTTGGATCTGCAGCAAAATCCTCTTCGAAGCATCGATTGTATACGAAATTCTGAATGCAAATCACCCACATAGTCAGCTGAGAATTCACGAAGACTCGAGGCAGCAAGAGAAAGGAAAAGAATCTTGCGAAAGAATCTTGCGTTCTTCAGAGACTGCTGAATCAAGCAGACAATCGCCTTTATGCGGATAACGCGACGCGCACGAACGCGATCTGAAGACAGAGGCAGTTCCAGAAATTGTTGATGGGGGAGGAGGGAGGGCGTGATGATCATTGTTTTCCCTCCCGGATACAACTTCCGAACGGGGAGAAGAGGGGTGCGGACCAAATATTTTGACCCAAAAAACTAACTCTTGGGCTAAATTTCCGGTAGAAGTATGCAAGAAATTCCCGATGGGGGCGGGGGGAGGGAACTTTTTTGCCTCATTTGGCAATTTTTCCTACTTTTAAAGATGTGTACATGTAAAAATAATATGAATGCTGGTGGGGAGGGGGGCGGGAAAATGCAGGCTCACTCACTTACAATTATAAACCGCCCCTGTCTGCAGAGACCGCAGAATCAAAGAGGCGTCGTCCTCATGCGGATCACGCGGCTACCAAATATGTCTCCAAGTGAGTAAATTTTAAACTAAAGCCATGTTTTAGGCCTAATGAGGCGTGCAATTGCACATGATTTTAGTGTTTTTAGCGCACACTTTCTTGCTTCGTCTTTTTTCTTGCTTTCTTGCTTTGGTTGATGGTGTGTTTTTGTACGCGACATATTAAGTTATGTAGACATATGAGTCCTATTTTCGTGTTACTGTTGTCAACTAATTACATGTACGTTCAGCTAGCAGCCGCTGCCCGGGTCCCGCAAGCCTTTCTCCCGAAGCCCATAAGACCATTACCCTTCCATTGGAGTCCATAAGACCCGTGCTGGCCGAAGTAAAGATCCATTATCGCCTCGGTGAACGATATTGTCTTGCATCAGATTAGCCTATGAAACTGGGGCATTCACGTACATTTTGTAAGATTATCTTAAATTTAATAATAACTGAAATTTAAAACAAACAAAATCCATTCGTCGACCGCCGCCGCTCCAAAATCCAGCACTCTAATGGCTTTTGGTGACCACCGTCAATTCATCACACAAACCATCATTCGTGTGTCACACGTGAGCCACACGCGAGATGCAAAAAATGATTAGGCCTACCGGGCATCACCCTACATTACCCTATACCCTACACACACTACATTATCGGGAATCACCCTACCAAAACCAGCACACAGACGAAGATGAAGCGTATCTAGCCAAAGGCTTATTTTTTGCGTTAGGATCAACGTGCGATCAAGTATTGAATGGTTTAAATTACAGTAGACCTCCAACTGCATTATCAATGCCGCTGTCTCGCTTGGCTTCGTCCTGGTTTGCTGCATTAAATATCCCAACGGGTGATAGTCGGGGATTCAATATCCTCCAGCCTTAGTCTCATTAGTGATCTGCCCCAGGGAAGTGTGCTAGGATCATTTCTTTTTACGGCGTGCGCTGCTAAGCGAGCGCCATATTGTTTCGGCCCGGTACCTTTATTTATTTTTTCTTTATTTTTTTTATTTCATTTTTTTTTCTTTTTTTTTCATACGGATCTTTGGCGCATTCCCAGAGACTCGCCTCCTGACCTCTAAGTCTAGAATAAGGGTCAAAACATTTATGCCGTCAACGAAAATGTTTCCAGTCAATTTCATTGTCAACATTGTGGGGGTGCCCGGGGCGCCACCGCACGCACTTTTGCATGAATCGCGATAACTTTTTTACTATCAGTCCGATTGCACAATTTTTTTCTATTTTGACGTCATCGTGGGTAACAGCCTTGAGCGTGACAATTATGAATCTAGGGGGGAAACATATATGCCATTGAGGAAAGCGTTTCTGGCTAAATAATTCATTTCGAAATGTTAAAGGGGCCTGGGGGGGCCATTGCATGCACTTTTTCATGAATCGCGATAGCTTTTTTATTATCAGTTATATTTGCTAGATTTTCCGCTGTTGTGTGGCAATTGGCTGGGGTTCAAAATCGCCCTATATAAGTTTTAACAAAATATTGATACATGAGATGGGCGACTCGGCTTTTATAAAAGTAGGGGAGCCAAAACCCTTGCGCCACAATAACTCAGTCGCCACTGAACGGATTTTGAACATTTTGCAGGGAACATGCGCACTAAGCGCTGATTATATAGTTTCGCTTGGATTTGTATAAAATTAACTGTGCCCCCTGGAGCCCCCAGATTTTAAAAATAGATTTTTTGCTTTATCACAGAAAATGAGTTCTGTGTTCATGTTGTAGATGTTCGCCTAATCTTTCCGAAATGGGTAAATCCAGAGCCGGATTACGGAGCAGGCCGAAGAGGCCGTGGTCTAGGGGCCGGGTTGTTGGGGGGGCCCAGAAAGTGTCTTGATTATTTATTCTTGATCATTGCATCATGCATTGCTGTGTTGTTGCTTTGTTGTTGCTCCTGCTTC
>JAQIWG010008511.1:0-11369 GCA_034695025.1 Chamaedrilus cognettii | reverse complement strand
GGCCCCCCCCCCCCCCCCCCCCCCGACCCACATCCACCCTCGGACGCGGCCAGCCAGCCCAGCTACATCGACGTCGGCCAATTATTATTGTCAATACTCGTGTGCGTGCAAAATGAGTTTAAAAGTCTGCGGCCGCGTGTGCGCGTACACTCTGTAGACACAGCGCGCCATTAAAGCGCCCGGCGGCCGCTGCTGCAATTATAACAGCCGCTGCTGCTTCTACTGCTACTGCTGCTGCTGCTGCAAAAAGCTGCCTCAGCAGCAGCAGCTGGAAGCAGAGCTGGAACATGAGGCCGTAGGCTTCATGCGCGCCAGCAGCGCAAAGTAGGCCCGTATGCCAAGAATTGAAAAATCAATAAGGACGTTTTGAAGGGTTGAGAATGCGTGTGTGCGAGATACGCGGAGATGGAGGGAAGGGGTGGAGGAATGGAGGATGCGTGCTGGAGCCGTGGAGTGTGGGGGTGCGCAGCGCTGTCGGGCGCTGCATTGGGCTAGATGCCATGTTGAATTAACCAGAAACACATTGTGGACTATATAAAATTGAACAGCTGGCCACGTATTAGGTCACTGCATGACTTGCTTAGACAACGGCGATAGTTCGCACATGATTTTTTTGTATGGCGACTCAACTGCCCGCGTCGCAAGCGTGTGAATCCGTATACAGATCTATTGTTAGAATTTGTGCTAAAATCAGCCATGAACTTCACCTGCAAGGAACTTACCAATGAAACCACAAAGTTAAAAAATTCCAAAGATGGAAAGATGTCGCAAGCAGTAGGCCTACTGTTGTAAATGTCGCAGAAGTACTGTTGCAAATGTCCTAACAGTACAATTGCAAATGTTCTAACAGTACTGTTGCAATTAAATATCTCAATTATTCGACGTTTCTCCACCGGTTCCATGGGTTAACGCAGAGTGTTTCACCAATTATATAATTGGTTTCCCACATTAATTTCTTCTCCTTTGATTAATACTACACAAATATGTGAGACGTACCAATTAAATTTTGATTAATAAAAATTTAATTGGTACGTCTTATATATTTGTGCAGTATCAATCAAAGGAGATTCTAGTAAATAATATGTAAAAAGTTATAATGTCAAAAGTAATAATGTAAAATCGAGTATATAGTGTATGGTAAATCATATAAAACATTTACCAATTGCCTTTAAAAAATTATTTTTTAAAGGCACTTCTTTGTTTTTAAACACGATTATTGTAGTCGATATAACGAGACGCTTTAATCTCGACTGGAGGTTCATTGGCGACATGTAGAGTGCAGATGCTGCTGCACTGTGAGAATTTATCACCGTCAACGACAAAGAGTTGTAGATGGGCCTTTTGCGCGATAAGCACCACACGCTGGCAATATGCTAGATCCAACATAACAACTATTTAAAACGCCGAACTTAGGGAGTAGATCGACGGAGTTCGTCGCACCAATCGACGCAGAGCGACTCAGGATATCGCGAAAAATCAAGTTGCTTGTTGTCGTTCAACCAAAGTCGCCGATCAACCGCCAACTGGTCCAAAGGGTCCGGCAACCTGACAGTGTCCTGGCCTGTCTTGCATCTCGTGTCCGGAGGCCTGTCCTACTTAGAACTCGCTGTCGTAGCAGTCGCCCCGAAATCTCTGTAAGCCCACAACTCTTCACATGTTTTTGTGGTGTCGTATCACTGCATGGAAAACTCCATGAATTATATGCGATTGTCAATCTGGCAGACACCGACACACGCGGTCAATGTAGGCCTATTCAAATGCGTTCCATGTAACTCGTGCAGGTTTACATATACTATATTATAGAAACGCCTACACCGACCAAATTTTTTAGACTTGGATCATATATAAAAATTATGGGCCTACGTTAAAACGCCAAAATATCTAAAAAGCGTGCCATTTACGGCTACGCGTCATTTCTTTATTGATTGGGGAGGCGCGAGAAGGGGAAAAGGTTCAGGGGGAGGGAGAGGCTAGTTTGCGGGGTGGGAACAGGAGTGGGGTCAGCTGAAGTGGGCTGCACGTGAAGCCGTGGGTATTCTTATCGAGCGATCGATTGCTGAAATTGAGTTGAATTGCTGCAGCGAGCAGCGCGCCGACTCGTTATAATAGCTCGCGAGCGAATGACGTCAATTGCGTTAATGAATTTATGTCTTTGGAACAACCGTCAGCCACAAACTCGCGTACTGGCTTTGTTGCTTCGTCATATTGACTAATGCAATCCACATAGAATTGAGCGTACAACTAGAGCAACTATAAGACTGCATGCGGGCAGACCTTTCAATAAAACTATACTCAAGAATGTATTGAATTGAAATCCAATCTATAGTACTAGTAGGCTACTAGGCCTACGCGGATTGGATATTTTTAAACATTATAGAAGACTAAACAATGTGATCATATGTAGGCCTAGGTCAACGACCAAACAGCTAGAAGAAATCTAGATGGGAAACGCCTGAATCAAGCCTGGTGGGTTGAGTCGCTTTTAACGACTGGCCCTGGATGCTCTGGGCTGAAAACCATTTTTGTTCCCTGGCATGCAGAGGGGGGAGGAAGGGTGCTATAATCTAGCCTGATCATATTCGTGCACTCTGCTGGATAAAATGCAATTATGGTTACGTCGATATTTTTTCAAGTGTTGAGTTTGTGTTGCGAGTGCCTCAATAATGATGGGAAACTGACATGATGAGCCAAATCTTTTCCTTGAAGGCCTATGAAGCTAGGCCTAGGCCTCTACGATGGCCTTAAATCAACGTGCGCGTTAGGCCCAGGCCTAGAGTGAAGGAAACAGTTTTATTATACACAGATCGGCCCGAACCATGCAGCCTAGTCTACACACACTGGATCATATAATATTTAGGCCTTGTCTGAGCTTGGCCGTCTGCTCGATATCCAGATAATATATTTTAGGCTGCAGCTGTTTGGCGGGCGTGCTAAACAATATCAGGCCTTAACTCTGTCTAGCTTCCATAAGCTTACAGCTGCAGCCTGCCGCGGTCGGTGTTTAAATTCAGCCTCGCAGGCGGCGCTGCGCTGAACTGCGCTCCGACATTTAACACCTTCAGGCCTCAGTAGGCTAGTCAGTTCTGGAACGAGAACTATAGTGGAGAACTGGCGCTGGAGGATGAGTTATCGAGAGCGGGACGAAATTTGTAAGGGCGCTGGGTGGAGAAGTGGAGAAGATTATGATTCTTTGACTGCCATAATTAGCCCACTGCTGCTTGGTGTGGAATAATTAAAGATAATCCATCCAGATTACATGCAGCTCATTTCAAGGTTGTAGTTGCAGAGCTGGGGAAAACCTTGAAATAGCGAATAAAGTCCAGTAGCCTAACCATCTACGACGTACCACATAATGCCAAAATGAGAGTGAAAATTTCATTGTGAATTAACGTTCACTGAAATACATGTATAATGTCTAATTCGTTGACTCAAAATGCTTACTTTCTTAATACGTCATTGATTTTGCTGCATTATAGTGACAAAAAATTATGAAAGACGCTTCAAAATAGCGCCATCTTGCTATTACATTTTAACTAAAATATCCGACTAGGGGTTGAATCGTGCACACTTCAAACACCTTTTTTTACTAACTTTGTATTCTTTAACTACATAAGCCAATCGCCAGAAATGCCTTCTGGAGATGACCCAGGGACGGAAAGTCTCAAAGTCTCAAAGTCGCAAAGCGGCTTTCTCAAGCCGCAAAACCGCAAAATGCATTTAAACTAAATATCCAACTAGGGGTTATCAAACAAAATGTGCCGCTGCAAGAACACTCCCAAAATACGAAAACGAATTGCCACAGAACGGAAAGAGGTTCTACAGTGTATGACTCTGATAACTGGGCGGCTGAGCACTTTATCAAGTGAAAAGATGAAATTAAGACAGACGAGACACCAGCAAAAGTGTCCATACCCCAGAATGCCGTCGTGCCACAACGTAAGCCGCGTACAACATTGGATGAAGTGTACTGTGTGGTAAGCCGGGCTCCGGCGTACTGACTTGAACAAGAGCCGAATCCTTTATTCAAGATCGCCTCAATTTTTTCCTGCCGCTGTAGGCTCATGTAACAGAGCGCCGGCGCGGTGTAACGGGAAATGTGTGGCGCTCTGTACTCTGATCGGAGAGATTGAGCAAGAACCATAGAGATCAGAGACCCTCGAGGCAACCCATTTCTACGGAACCATTGCGTGTGTGAGATCTGTTGTCTGTGTGTTTGTAGGTCTATCGGCTTCGCCGCATGTATAGCGAGTATTGCCTAGGTCCACGTTTGATTGAAGGCAAGGGTGTAGATCAGTCATGCCAATGCGTAAAGACTAGCTCACCGTTCTTGTATAAAATCATATAGCAAGTATATAATCGTATAACCTAATGGATGCAAATAATCATCCATTAAAGTGGAGTAAGTAGAGTAGTTGAAGAAGTTTGATAACAATGTCATAGCTTTTTAAAACAACAAGCAATATATGACGCTGGTATTGACATTGAGAATTGCTTTAATATTCGGGATGCACACTACAGGCGCTACTATTAAAGTTAGTTTCTAAGAATCCTTCTGCAACATTCCTACACCGACATCAAAGGCCACAAGTTAAAACAGCTAAATACAGCTCTTCGTATTATAATCACAGAATAAAATACCGTAGCGCGCAGCGGAATTTGTAGCCTACTAGATTAGGATTGGATTAGGTCAATAATTATCTGATCATCCAAAGAAAAATCAGTCAAAAGCAACACGAGTCAAAAAACTGTGCTAAAAATTAGGTCAAGAATTATATCAAAGATTACTTTAATTTGTTCTAGAAATTCTGTAAACCATTAGGATCTGCAAGGTATTTTAAACATCGCTCACAAATGATCGACGTTAAATGCTAGCAAGCCCCGTAGTCCATACGCACCGATAGGCGATCAGTAGTCGATCAGACTCTTTTGTCCGGCAGTGGCGCTAGCCGATCTATATGTACGCTCACAGCGCGCTGTAGCATAGAGTGCAGACTTGGCACGCGACCGCGCAGCTCTCAACTGAATATGAAATATTAAGACGAAATTCAGAATCCAATAGCCTAGGTCTGGCAGCGCGCTAGGCCCACAGCCTGTGATGCCGCTGCTGATAGTGCTGACTCTGATGCCGCCGCCGCTGCAGCGCGCATTTCTCCAAAAATCAGCGGCGGCTCACGCTATCGCCCCGCGCCTCTTGAACACGCTGTAATTTCAATGACCGCCCGGAAGAACAGAGGTGGGATCTTCGACTCGATGTGGGGGGGGGGGGGGGGGAGGTGGTGGGGGGTAGAGGAGCTAAGAAGTCCCGCCTTAGCTTCTCTACCCCGCACCCCCCCGACATCGGGTTGGAGCTATGGGCGTTGGCACGAAGGAAAGCAGGGTTGTGGAATATACCCCAAGAAAAAAATGGGGAGATAGATCCATCGACCACTCAATTTATACTGTAATTTCCGGCCTAACCTAATTATTACACCTCCTTAGAAATACGATGACGAACATTCAGCCTTCAAATTTGCGTTATAGGCGCCGTCACGTCTTTCCTTCACGCAAATGAAGGCAAAACTTTAGAATCTTTAAATGATATTTCGCCCCCTCCCCCCCAACAACCAAGAGGTGCCAGCGCCCGCGGTCGGAGCTGCTAAGCTTGGAACAGGACGAGAATTGAAGCAGGCGTATGAAATATTTCACTGCGTACACCCACCCGCTAGGAGGCAGCGAGCGCGATGGCTTAATGCCGATCAATATTATTATAATTCGTCCGTTATGGCGAGGCCGAGGCTCGGCCTGTCACTATACGGCCGTTCTGCGAATAATGAGTTTTTGTGCGCGCACGCACTATTAAACGTCGAGCTGCGAAGGGTGCACTTTTGCACGAATCATTGTGCCCGTCATATTGAATCGAAAGAACTGCGCGATATTTACAATCCCACGCGTGGGCCGCAGTTAAACTTGAAATATAGGTTTGCTCCGAACGATAGGTCTGCTCTAGATGAACGATGGGCCTACTCCTAATTAAATGCAGACAAATTGACCTTTAACCGGAGGTTCCAGTGAAAGTGAAAGTTGACAGTTGAAATGCAAAATCGTAATAAAAATATTTCTCAGCAGGAGCAGAAGGAGATCCGTCTTATAGTAGTGGCCTCTTTAACCGGGTCGCAAATGGTGGGCTAAGCTTCATCGTGTCAAAGCGCTAGGACACGGCCATTTTTTCGTGCTTTATAACTATGTTTTCTAGCTATTGTCATTTTTCAATGATTAAAATGTGTAAACTTAAACAGCAACTTCGCCAAGACATTATTGGTCTAATCATTTATCTATCAAACCGACACACCTACAGTTATATTTCTTAGAAATGATCTCACACTTAGTCACGAAACATTCTTTTGCAAGAGCGACATTTTTTGATTTTCGCATTCAAAATACTTTCACGTTTCAAGTGATAAACGCTGATAAGCCGACTATGGCTGCGAAGTGCCCAGCCGTCAATGTCCCTCGGCTCGCCTCGGACTCCATGATCGCCTTGTGTCCAATCTCAGTCATCCGAGCAGGGTGTGAGCAGGGGGCGCCATCAGCGACCAGCGACCAGTATCGGCGTCTGCAGAAAGTCGTCGTCGTCGTCACTGAGGCGTCTCATCCTCTGAGCGTTATACGATTAGCAGCAACGTGCACTACATGACATTGTATCGGCGCCGCTGCGGACTTACTGTACTGTGTACACGCAGATGCCGTTGCTGTTGCTGTAGCCTGCGAACCGATCGGGACGAAGGTAGGCAGCATGCCGGCATTCTAAGTTCGAAGTGAAAGATGACGAATTGAATATATATTGTTGAACGACGGCCAGTTCAATAATTGAAGTGATGGTTGCGTCTTTGATCGGGATCAACTGCATTTACATTGGAATTTGTACATCCCTTAGGCCTACTGCATTAATTGCTGGGTGCGAATGAGCCATACACTACATTGCGGGGTCTACAACAACAATACCGACTCTGCGGATTGGAGTGCACGGGCCCGTGATGTATTACTTGGACACGTTTAGCTTATCGAGTAATCAAAAAAGACACGCGCAATGTTTTGTTCAATCGTCATCATTAATGAGATTTCGCCCATTGAAATTATAAGCCAAGTTTTGTCTAAGGCTATATTTATTTGCGGCTGAGCAAATTCCTTTTATATATACCGGAGTATTGGAGCTTGAGGGGCTTATAATTATCGCAGGAGAGGGTCCGGGAAGTAAAAATGTGAGGCTTAGCTTATTTCAGCCTATATGCTTATATAGGACGCGTGCCAAAGTTCCGAGTGTGTATGTTTCAGCATGCACCATGCATGGCGTCGCCTGTGATGGTCTGCACTATAAGGACGTGCACGCTGTGTTATAACAAGTCTGAGCCTCAAGTTACACCCAGAAATCAATAGCGCAGTGATCGTGCACAAAATTCAAATAGACGACACTGCCGTCCATATCTAGCGGCCTGGGCGAGGGGGGGGGGGGCACTGGGGGGAGGCGGGGGGCAGACTAATTTGTTTGCATCCAAGACTCATGCGGAGCCCACGCTATAGCTGCAGCAGTGAGCCAGGCTGGAAGGCCATTAGGAGCGGACGATAAATTAAGGTGGTCAGCTCTTATACCAGTGGATGGTGCTTGCAGTACGGGCGGACTTGGGGGCGGAGATATTAAAATTTCACGGAAGAGGGTTTACCCGGGCAGAGCAGTTAAGATGCGACGTTGGGTCGACAAGCTGATCCGAGATCCAACTATTGAGCCAAAGCTTTTTTCAGCCACTTTAATACCTCATTGGTTTTGCTATAGGGAAGAAAAATGAGGAAAGTTGATTTAAAATATCGCCATCTTGCTAATATATTTAAACTAAAATATCCGACTAGGGGTTAAATCTTGTACACTTCAAACACCTTTTTCACAAACCTTGTATTCGTTAACTATATCAGCAAATCGCTAGAAATGCCTTCTAGAGGTGACCCTGGGACGCAAAGTCTCAAAGTCTCAAAGTCTCAAAGCCGCATAGCCGCAAAGCGACTTTTGCAAAGCCGCAAAAAGCATTTAAACTAAAATATCCAAATAGGGGTCAAAACGTAGCAGACGCTAGTCAATCCGATCTCTGTACGATAAAAACGTTGAAAATGTAAAAATGGCTAAAATAATAAGAGACGCAGTAGCCTACAGGCCGCGCGGTGATCGGCATCAACGTTAGCGCGCTAGGACTGACCTATTTGCTATTGACGATGAATTGAAATATAACGTGATTTATTGGAGGCTTGACGACAACGCTTCAGCTTAGTCTACATGTACTGCAGCCTAATTTATAGCTCATACTATAAGATATCATGCACCAATACGCAGCATAGTTGTGTAGTGCCACACCTCGAGTCACTTGTGATGTTTTGATTGGCTACACTATTATAGGCTAAGGGTCTACCCGCAAAAAATTACGAATATGATAAAAACCACTTCGATTCCTCGCTTTGTACACTTTGGAAGCACTCGACTTTTGAAATAAATGATGCCCCAAGGACCCATTGGCAGTGGCCAATAATGATCAATTCCCCTCTCTCTGACAGGGTGTACGACGAAGATTCCCCCCAGCCCCCGCACCCCCTGGGTTTGAACCACTTCTCCCCCCGTCCCCCGCACCCTCTGGGTTGGGTTTGGACCACTTCTCCCCCTCCCCCCTCTCCCCCTTTGGGTGTACACTACTAGGCCGCTGTCGTACGGTGCCGCCGCCCAGCGATTATGCATTTCAAATCAATATCGTCATAGTTATAAATTCGACTGGCCGCTGCATGCGGGGCCTAGGCCTATGTTCCGCGCAGCTGCAGGCACCGAGGCCGCTGCTGCTGCTGCTGCGTGCGTGACAACTATAACGAAGTACGGGGCGGGGGGCGGGCGGTGATATCGGGGAAATGACGGGAGGTTAAACACGCTCTTGATATGTTCGATACTAAGCAGTGATCGTTGGAGAAGCTTGGAAATGGGGGTTCCACAGAAACTAAAGGGATGTTACTAAAACTGCGAATGCGCAAGGATTGGGTAGGGTCAGTAATACACTAGGCCTTATACAACAAACATGTGTTTCGTTTAAAATTGCGGACGGAAGGCGGGGGACGGGGGGGAAGGGGGGGGAGGGGAGAGTGATGCATCTCACAAATTTGTGGAGGAGGGGGGGGAGTGTAAGGAAAACTGAATGAGCCAGTGTTACGAATCTTCATGAAAAGTGCAACCAAGGGAGGCAATTAAAGATTTGAATAATTAAGTTAAAGAATGGTACGAATTGGGAAATCTAAAATTTCGAAATGAACGTTCTAAATCGCATTTTTCCCAACAAAAGTATGTCATGGTCGTGTAAATGTTCGCCGCTTTAAGTGTTTAGCTTGTTAGATCTAGTGGCTTTGCATCCGGCTCGAGTGGCAACACTGCTCACGTGGTTTGAGCGTCACGACAGCAAAGATAAATTGGGCCTATCCGCGTATAGCGACTATTAGTGAATTGAAGCCGGTGTTTTTGCAGATGGAAGGAGTGGAATAATCGATAAGTTTCAGTCGCAAATAATATATGTAGGCCTACACTTAGTACCATCTGTAATTCTGCATTGGTCCAGAAAGTCGTGTAGCGAGGTGTAGGGCTGTATTACAGTATACCAACCACATTATCATGGCTGAGATTGACGCTTGAGTAAGTGATGTTTTACGGCGTGCGCCGATAGGCTAACGCCGTATTGTTTCGGCCCGGTACCTTCTTTATTTTTTATTATTAAAAAAAATCTTACGGATCTTTGGCGCATTCCCGGAGACTCGCCTGCTGATCTATAAGTCTAGAATAAGGGTCAAAACATTTTTGCCGTCAACAAAATGTTTCCAGTGGATTTTTTTTTATTGTAAACATTGTGGGGGTGCCCGGGGGGCCACCGCGCCCACTTTTGCATGAATCGCGATAACTTCTTTACTATCAGTCCGATTTGCACGCTTTTGCATCAGATTGTTCCACTTACTACGTACTAAAAAACTCTCTATACATGTTTTAACAAAATATTGACAGGCAAGGTGGGCGAACGGTTTTTATAAAAGTTGGGGGGCCAAAACCTTTGCCCCACAATAACTCAGCCACCACAGAATGGATTTTGACAATTTTTTCAAGAAACATGCGCACTAAGCCCGGATAGTACAGTTTCGCTCGGATTTTTAAAAATATGAACGGTGCCCCGGGGAGCCCCCCCCAGATTGAAAAAAATGTAATTCTCGTAATCGTGGGTAACAACCTTGAGCGCTACAATAATGAAACCAGGGGCGAAATATATATGCCATTGGGGAAAGTATTTCTGGCTTAATAATTCATTTCGAAATATTAAGGGGGCCTTTGGGGGGCCATATCATGCACTTTTACAAGAATCGAGAAAACTTTTTTATTATCAGTCTGATTCGCAAGATTTTCCACTGTTGTGTGGCACTTGGTCTGGGCTCAAAATCGCCGATATGCCAAAAAAAATTTGGATACATGAGATGAACGATCAGTTTTGACAAAAGTAGGGGGGTCAAAACCCTTGCGTCACAATAACCCAGCCACCACTGAACGGATTTTGAAATTTTTTTAAGGAACATGCGCACCAAGCCCTGATTTTATAGTTTCCCTTGGATTTGTATAAAGTTAACCGTGACCTCTGTTGCCGCCTAGCTTTTTATTTATTAATTTTTTTCTTTATCACAGAAAATGTGTTCTGTGTTCATGTTGTAGATGTTTGCAAAATCCCTCCAAAATGGGTAAATCCTGCAGTAAATTTCAAAACTGTTTATCTACTCGTGGCGGCCTGCGCGCACGCCGTTTATGCACGGATACTGTGCTTCCGTCTAGTTTAGTAGTTTAGTGTGTAGCACAAAGATTATACACAGTTCGGTTCTGCGCAAGGGAGCCCACACAGAACCGCTCTCTCTTCTTTAAGTCGCCTTACGACTCTCCCGGGGAGCTCTGGGCTGCTAGCCAATTCTTAGTTTCCAGGCCTGCAGGGGGTTTGAGTAAGTGAGGATGAGTCACAGCTTTAAAGCAAAGTCGACACAGCCATCTTCGCTCACAAATGTCATTCGTGTATTAGCCGGGTCTGCTCGCGCCTCGTATTGAACGACACCGCTGATGCCATCTTCTGCGGCCATTATCGACTACGCCATGCACGCCATGCACGCCATGCACGCCATGCACGCCATGCACGCGATGCACGCGATGCACGCCATGCACGCCATGCACGCCATGCACGCCATGCACGCCATGCACGCCATGCACGCCATGCACGTCCTGTCTCCAGGGGTGTAGCGTGGGGGGGGGGCAGGAAGCGGGGGGCTTACTGGGATCTCTGAACCCCCCTGCTCTC
>JAQIWG010008510.1:0-11371 GCA_034695025.1 Chamaedrilus cognettii | reverse complement strand
GTTACAGTCAGACGTGGCCTCGGGCGCCAGAATGATATCGTAGCTACGCCACTGTTTTGCCATTTATCTGATTCTATCTGAAGAGAAACTGAAGAGAGAGACAGTTTAAACTATCCCCAACTAACCCTGGTACTAATTATATGATAGCTCTCCCTAGCTGTGGCTGGCTCGATCTTTAATACACGTTTGTACGGTCAAGATGGCGGCTCACATGGCGGCTTCCATTGTTAAATAACTAGTCATGTGACTACCAAAAATACTTGAGTCAAAAAAGCTAGGCCTATAAAAAGTTTTCAATTATGATTATTTACACATCTGGCCTGCGCATACACATGTGTGCATGCTGTTTTTGTATTAACTAATGCAAGATACGTGGCATCATGCAAAGAGCCTCTGGGGTGACTACTTTGATCGCGTAATTTACGAACGTAACGGCAAATGGTTCACTTTCGTCCATTGCTACCTCATCTTCACCCCCACAGTCTTAAATTCATATTGAATTTAAGACTGGCCATTATCTGATTGAGCATGGAGCGCCATTTACTCTGGATCTCAGCTGTTCTTTTGATTGTATCCTACTTATCTGTTGTCATGCTTCAGGCCTATATAATCCATTCAAAAATTCCGTTGCGTCCCATATGACATAAGGTAGAGATGTAAACAGACTATGCAAAAGTTTTAGGGTTATCCCTCTGGCGGCAAGTCAACATAATGACAACGTTGCCCCCCGCCCCCTTGCTCTTCGCGCAAATTAGTCTCATGCTTTCCCGGCTCTGACAGAATAGAAGATATGCACCTTGCAGCCCTACTCTCTGTTAATAAAAGGTTTGACCCCTACCCCTGTGGTCAGAAAGTAATTATGTTTACCTCTCTGCTCAACTATGTCTTGGGATATGCGGGGTCAAAAAACGGCAATGATTGTTAAGAATGACTTGAAACATGTCTGTCAGCACCCCCTCTTTCCTCTTACCCCCCTCCCCGGTCGTGAGGTACGTCGGACGGGAAAAATATGATGCGGACAGGGTGCAGCAATGTCTGCTCCCCTTGCAATTTTTTTTTCCGCGCCGCTGAGCATGGTCACGCCACTGCAGGGCCGGGTGGGTGCCATTAGGATGGCCTTACCCCCACTCTGGTTAAAGTATTTATTGGCATCCCCCACTCTGGTTAAGGCATATCTAGTAGCATGCAGATTGATTTCACTACGGGTCCGTGACGTCTTGTGCGACTGAAAGATAGATTTACAGATGCAGCAAACATACATATATGCACACAAATACACAACATTCACATACGCATGCCTGCATACGTACACACACATAAACACATAAACATGCCCTACACGTAATGAACCTTAACATGTACGATACTTATTTTCAGAGGAGCACCTCAGCCTCCCCCGGTTCGACACTTAGTTTTAAGGCTACACAGGTTGTGGCTGTTGAAACGCTGGAGATGTTGCATTTTATTTTGACTTGCGTCTAAGGCCTTCTTTCAACGGTGCATATTTCAACGCAATTTTACATGCAATTTTGCATGCAATTTTGCATGCAATTTTGCTTGCAATTTTGCATGCAATTTTGCATGCAATTTTGCATGCAACCATGTTAAGAAAATTACAATGTTAAATAACCTTAACTGGGTTCAATGCAAGCCGTGCATGCAACCTAGTTAAGGAAATTGTAGTCATGACAACGGCCTTCCGTCCGCCTTAACACGGTTGCATGCGAAATTGAAGGCAAAATTGCATGCAAAATAGGCATGATCAAAAGATACAGTAAGATTGGCAACGACGACTACCATTAGCGAAACGAGGATAAGATAACAAGTGAAGCGCACTTAAATTTCACGTGCGCCAAAGAGTGGGCAATCAAATCAATTCAGGCCGCAGCTACAAGTGGCCGGATGCACTTTTGTACCGATGGCGACGACCTGTTCTCTGCATTGACGCGATCAGCAGAAGACATTTCGCAAAAAATTAAAAAATATGTTTTTGCATATATTTGCTAGACCTATATATTTAACTTAATGCCATTAAATGAGTAACAAAATCAAAAGTCTTGCAGCGCTATGACCGCGCTGTGCCGATTAGGCCAAAGAAAAATATCGGGTCAAGGACTACCGTGTTACAAACGCGTCTTAATAATAAAAATAGGGTTTTCGTTCGTTTCATAGTCTGACGACTAATGCTACTTTGAAATTAAGATTTAAGGAGGAAAAGTTGAGTCTTCAAACCAAAGAGACATTTAGAGAGGGCTGTGCATGTACGCTAAGAAGGTAGGAGGGAGTTAAAAAAAGTGGGTGCAGCGAACACAAAGACGCGACGGCCATTGGCGAACAATATTTTGGGATCAGCAAGGAGATGATGGTCAGATGAACGAAAGTCGCATCACTAACGCTAAATATTTCAGTCCAAACAGTTGTTTCAAATTTCTGGTGAGGCTCGACATTCCCTGACTCCTCTAGGCCTACCCAAAAATAAATCTACCTGTTTTGCATAAGGGCTCGCAGGATTTAATCCAGGGGAATGCAAAAGACGCATTGACAATCTAGGGGGGCGCAAGAATCTCGACAAGGGGGGGGGGGGTGGCATAAACGTGTTGCCTACGGGCCCTAAAATGCTTTACCTGCTGTTTCTAACATATCCAAACAAAAGCCGCCTTACTATACCGCCAGACAACTGCCACCGCCACTTCGAAAACCATTGTTGTAAAGCCAGGAGGGGTGCACAGAGGGTGCACAGGGGGGTGCAAACGCTTTTCCAGAGCAGTGCAAACTGCTTTTCCATGAGGGTGCAAGTGCACCCCCTTGCATCAATGTACGGGCGCCCATGTCTGTTTGAACCACTTGATCTTGTTGAAACTGATTTGATGCTTGAATTACAGGCTGCACAACGTACCCAAGACAAAACCGTGCACGTCCGCTGCTTGGTTTGTCTAGCTTGAAGGTTTGCCTTGCCCATATCTACCTTACTTGTAGGCCTGCAGGTTGTTAGTACATGAATACCCTCCGAGCGCCCCTGCGATTTCAACACTAACTGCACGAAGTCGAACAATACTTCGCCCAATATCGCACGCGTCTTAATTTACTCCTTTGTACAAGTGATGCAGCCGCTCAGTTAATAGGTTATTCTTTTACAACTACGTTGTAGGCCGCACTACGTCGTTGGCCTAAGCTTTCCTTTGCACGGTGCATAATTTGCACAAAATGTAATTATACATTTTATGCTAATTACATGCTAATTACGTGTAATTATACATGTAATTTTACATGTAATTTCACATGCAAGTTTACATGCAGCCGTATTAAGGCAGACGGACGACCGTTGTCGCGACAACGACTTTCTTAACTTGGTTTCATGCGCGAGGGCGCGTCTTTAAGCTTGAGAGGTCGGATACTGAACCACGAAGGTTGAATACTTGTTACAACTCAAACAAATAGTCGTTAGTTTAGAATTTCCAACTCACCGTGTTGTCCCACCGCGCCCAGGCTGTGATGGGCATATGAGTGCATGCAGGCCACTGCACGCCCAGGCTGTGATGAGCAGAGCGGACACCGACGGTGCAATGACGGAGCAGGACGCTGTTGCTGCAGACGAGCTGAAGAGATTCTGTCAGCAGCTCGTCCATCACGGGCAGTTTAAATCAGTGCAAATGATGAAAGTCGGCAGCGACGCTGAAATCCCGGATACATGTGATAGCCTGGATCAATGTGGGCTGAGGTACGATACACTAGATATAGATAGAATGTTTTATTTACTTGACTTTTACGCTTTTCCACGAAAACAACTTGTTCCCGCAGAGTACAAAGGAGCAGTGCTCAGGATTTATACAGACGGCGTGCATCCCGGCTACGCGATACTGATTGAAGAGAAGAGCGGCGCAGAAAAGAAGCACTTTGTCATTGAAAAATTGCAAGAACACCGCTCCGTACACGGCCCTGCTGAACAACATAATTGGTTGGCCGCAACGTTGCAATGGAACGCGCTGAACAAAAACCAAGCAAGAAATGTCAGCTCCAGGATACCGCTTCGAGACCATGTCCGCGCCGTTCACTCTCCGTACTGGCCGGTAGAGGCGTCTGAGTGGATCACGCGAACACGCCGTCACGCCTGTCCGTCCAAGTCTGTCATCAAACAAGTAGTCAGATACGGGTGTGACTTTGTTTGCCTAGCACATAAACGGAATTGTAACAGAGAAAACAGCAACGAATGGAGGTTTTCATTCTCAAAAGCAGAATTGCTCGTCATTCGCAGTTGGACGAGCTCACAGAGAATCGCATATCGTGTGCTAAGACTCATATACAAGATGATCGAACAAAGTGGAAAACAAAAAGACAGCGAAACACATTTGTGTACGTATTACTTCAAGACGTTGATGCTATGGGCGTGTGAGGAACGACCGAAAGAATTCTGGGCTGGGCATTCCCAAGTGAATTCAATACAACAACTACTAATACAAATGGCTGAGTGGCAGACATCAAAGCTCTGCTGCAACTATTTCATACGAGCCAACAACATGATGGATTACTTGATGGACACTGATGTGTCCCGTGACGTCGCTGCTCTATATAAAGCTTCTGCATCCTCTGGGTCGATTGCACGAATGCAAGCACTGTGCACTCGCGATGACTTTAAAGGTATTAGGCTTAACTATACGTCTGATATGCCGACATGGGTTCACAGGGGTTTGATCATTCTAGATCGCCTTCATTACATTGACGATTCCCTTCGTGATTTAGGTTCAAATAATTTTTCACAAGATTTACAGACGGCCTTAGCTCAAGAACTGGTTGATGTTTACCGCGGACTCACTTGTCACAGGGAGGCAGTCATCCGTGACACAGCGAGAGCGCAATGTCTGCGTCGGGCAGAAGAATACTTTAGTGCCGCTACGAGACTGCATCAGTCCACGGATCGTGATTTACGTCGTATAGCCAATGTAGTCTTTGATCTTTACATTGGCAACTTCTTCATAGAATGCGAGGCTGACCACAAAGTCACGCACAAAATTGACGACAAATATAATCGTGATGAATATGAGATCAAAAAGAACGTTTTGCCAAACCGATCAACTTCAGATTTTGTAGCATACAAAGTTTCAAAATGCACCTTGTACACAAAACGCAATGAACAGATCACGAGCGAATTATTGGGCGTAACTGCTCACGCGTGTGACACGCTATCGCTGGTTGTCGATGAGATGTCCACAGACACCGCCGAGACACTTGTCAATAGAGTGCTCTTCTACCGAGAGTCGCCAGATCGCAGTCCGTCAGTGAACGTGTCTTGGTACATCGCCAAGGCGTATCTAGCCAATCTCTATTACACTCAACATCACTACAAGGCAGCGCTTGAGACGTGCAACGAGGTTGTCCGCATGTGTAAACATTCTGTTGGAAATCGATGGTTTGCTGACAGTACATTTCCAGTGTTACTGACGACGCAGTGGGCAGCAGTTTACGACAAAGAACTCCAAGCACTGCTCGGATTGTGTTCGCTCTGCGTGTTTGTGTCAAATGAAATAGACGCGCGCTCTGTGTGCCTCGCTGTGTGTCCAGTCCAGTTCGCTCTCTATCTCAAGTTGGCCTGCGCCCTCCATCAGCGCAGCGCGACTGATGAGCAGCAAAGCATCACAGAGTTCTATACTCACATTAGCGGATGCGTTTCTCGCTTCCTCCATAGTTTGCCTATGATGAAAATGCTTGTCGCGTCGTTGATTTTGGCAAAAAAAATAATAGTTTTACGAGATCAGAGTACCGTTCCTGATGTACAGGAGCAATGATTTAATGCTATCCGTAGGAGCAAACACACTCCACAAAAAGTCGCCGACACCCAATCCAGCCTTTGCGTGCTAAGTGGCTGCGGCCGAGCATGTCATTGCGGAGCACGGGTGCAAAATGGCAAAATAATATTTTTCTTTCTCAACTGAAAACACAAAGGAGTGGCTACGAAGTTTCTCTTCGAAGGTAGAGCAAACAAACAAACAAAAATAACTTTCTTTGTTTAAATGTTATTTTTGACATCCACCCACTATTGTACTTTGGGTGTCGCCTTTCACTTGTATCAACATGACTGGGCAATGTGCATTACATTTTTTGCGTTTTCCTATTTCTATTATATACAATTTTTTAACTTTTTCGAGTACTAACTAATTCAGTGACCATCTTCTGATTGAATTCGACGATGTTTAGATTTGTTGCTTACTTTGAAATCGTTTATTTAAAATAGACTTTGTCGACTTTCCCATTTTTTCCTGTGCCCTGAATTATATTAGCGGGTAGCTGTTGCTTCCTGATTCCACCTTCCATCCCTTCCACACATTCAGATCACAGAAAGTATGCATATAGTATAAAATGACCAGTAACGAAACGCTACGAACCTTAATGCTAAACAAAATCGTGGATAATCATCCGGTCACCACTTTTACCCTATTGCAAACTGTTCGATTAGAAAAATCATAAATTTCTGCACACGAATTTAATATGCAGGCCGGAAAAGCATGGATTTATCAGCACACGACTATCCATCAACATTTAGCTAAAGAATGTGCCGGATCAATTGCTCAAAATATTATGAAACCTGTCGCCTTCCAATAATAATTTAGGCCTACACACATTCATGTTTTCGCAGACCGGTAAAAATCCAGATCCTTGACATCACGTGACTAGACAAAACTTGTTACAAAATGACCGATTGTCGCAGTACTCGTTTCTAGATATCTCTGGTCCAGATATCCGCCACATCGTGATTTGATGGTATTCGACTGCGTTGGAAAGTTAGCGACGACGTCGTGATATGTAGCCATGACGCAGAGGTCTCTGAACGCAGCACGATAATGAGTTGTCAGTGGTTGGTGGCAGAGTTTATTTTATTCCTGATATAATCGGCGTAGCGTTGCGTCTCCTTCTAAAAAAAGCCTCGTTCTTTAAGCCTTTGCTTTTTAAAGGAGTAGCCTACAGGACAGGCTGTACATCACTTTATTAACTTATATCTAGACGCCAATTAGAATTCGTTGGCGGGGGTTGAGGGGGGGGGGGGGTCGGTGCGAACGGTAGATTTGTAGGCTATTCTTAACAGTCATTTTCGGTTTTCAACTAAGAAAAATAACTACCTGCAAAAGTTTGCTTACTTCATGGAATCCACGAGAAACATCGACAAAACTAGACTATCTAACACAGGCAGCTGCTACGCCACTAGATCTTCGAAATCGAGTATATGCTTACGCCTTTTTTATTGATTTCAATACGTAATGCTACGCCTACCGGTTTCAAATAATACGTAAGAATGGTTAAAGGCCTGGTTTTATAAGTAATACGCCTACTCGAATAAAGCCTGGCTGGTGGACAGGGGAGTTCAGGCCTCTTGACAAACATGGACTTGATGAGCCTTTTTCGCACTTGAGATTCATATAGCAGTATCAAAGTCAGTAATGAAACAACTCCCGTACAGGAGGCCCATTGACGCGACATGACTATTGACGCTTATCAAAATAATGACTGATTGGATTTTTCATTTCTCGGGACAATGGTGCATGCATTGCCATGGTACGCTTTTCTTTACTGGCTTATTGTCATAAGGTTTTTCTGTTGCTGTCGTTAATGAAATTATGATGTGCCTGCGATTAGTAAATGATCAAAGTAACCTGCAGTCGGTCGGGTTGAGGCGCTAAGCGGCGAGCCAGTAGTCTTCACAGCCGTCTGACGAACAGACGGCGTTACCTGATCATACAGCCGAATATACAGAGGCTGCAACCCGAACACACACTCCAGCGTATACAACATATACATGATACTGCGAGGTGGTTGTTTCCTGAAAGTACACTTAGTCTAATCCATACGCGCAAATCGGCCTTCCCTTGATTCTACTCGGCCACGTCGAGGCGAGAAGAATGGGCGGGAAGATCAAGCTCCAGTGCGATCCCGCCAACTTCTATCAATGGAGCGAGGCTTGAGGACGCGCGAAAGCGTCGCCTCTGACGAAAGAACGCGGATTGCCGCCCACTTAGGCGACAAGCAGCATACGGGCTCACGAGGAAGAACATTGAAGGGCGTGTTTTTCCAATCCATGCAAGTTTTACTTTGAGCCTCTTTACGTTGGGCCTATCCTAGCCATTGACATTTTTATGGTTGCTTTAACTTCTTTTTGCCTGACCTTTCGCCCTTAAAAGCTTTAGTGTCCCCAAACTATCCCTATTCTCCACCTACTTGCCTACCTTCACTTTTCCTATTTTTGTCGTCAGTTCAGCATAGCTGACGCTGATTCCTGCTCATTGCACATAGACCTCGTGGAGCTCAACAGCAAGAGAATTTCAAGACGTTCAGACGCCTTAGTGGCTCAATCGCAGGCTACTAAGCTGTACCAGCTCTACTAGCTCTACCGAACAGATTGCACGGACTGACAGTCCAAAGTAACCACTGTCTATTAGACATTAGGCAAACTACTTTTTGTACGCTCAAGCATTGGCCACTAGGGCCTGTAGTTTACGCCATTAACACGACTTTTCAAATTCTGCATATCATACACTGCTTGGTTGGATATATATCGCTGTTGCTGTCCAAATATATGAAATACAATACCAGTCTGTTTCAGATATTCGGTGACCCTTCTAGCATTTAAATTTTATAAGCGGCTTGTTGATTTCCATAAAAACATTTATAGTAATATTGACGGAAATTGATTTGTTATATTTATGCCAGTTAGCATCGTAGCTTGTGTCGTCTTGGTGATTCTCTCAGAGGTCATAGCTGATTTGAATTTGTTTTTTGTCAGAGTGGAATTTGTATTTAAAGGTTTGTTTTTAACGAGACACACAACTGGTGTTTGAACACGCTACAGCTTGTACTGTACAGCCGATATGCGCAACCTCAACGCGCGCAACAGCTGCACTTGATAAAGACTGCCCCTAAATCATTCAATCAGGTTCTTTAAGCACGAGGTATGCCCGAAATAGACCATGAATCACAGTTTGAGCTCCAACTTCATAATACCGGGCTGCATCTTGAATATATGTTACACGTTGACTGGCATCGCTGTAATTCGATCAACTATTAAATTAAGACAGGCTGACAACTGACAAATTAATCAAAGATGTATTTGTTATTAAAACAATAGACTTGGCCTATCTCACATGCTAGCGGGTGCGCTGACTGCACGAGGCTGCTCGTCAGAGAGCGCTAGACCGACGAGAGCGACTAACACAACGAGCTTCATTTTGCTGCGCTCGTCAACAAACGATCACCGAACACCGAGAGAACTGAAGACTGTGCTTCGTCGGTGTGTGTTCAACCCTTGCACAGCGCTTCCGCTAAGTTTTTTTCTGGCGTCCAGACGCCAAAACTTAAATTGTTTGTCATCTACATTTAGCGACGCCAGGATCCTCACTTCCCGGTATCGCAGCCGCGGGAGTAGGCTACTATCAAACCAATAGATACGACAGAAATACAGCGACGCAGAGATCTTTGAAATATGGTGCCTGCTGACACCAGAGGCATGGTTTTTGGCGTCCCGAGACGACGGGAGCGCGATTGTTGCGCGTCTGTGTCAAATATTCTGGCGTCATAGATAACGCGACGCCTGTTAACGGATGCCCGCCCGTGTATACGCAGAGAGAGCGCGTGAGTGACTGTGAGTCTTGAAGCGCGCCTAAGCTATACCCGCACTACACTTCCCGCTATTACTAACTTGTTATATGGTCAGTGTTATCTGTCAAATCTATAGCACAGACAGCCTAAGATGAACCCAAACAACAACGTAAATCTAAAGACAATATTTGTGTCGTTTTTCGTGCTCGATGCTTGAAATTCCTAAGGCGTAACTAATAAAACCTAATTTAACCTAAATAAAGCTTGACCATAACCATCCGCAAAACATTAATTAAAACAATATTTAGGGTCAATATAAGGCTAGGGAAGGGCTGGGCAATAACTATTTAGGTCTGAGCAAGAGCCGCTTCCCCGCTGCGCGACATCTTACGCTTACAGTCGCGCGAAGAAGGCTGCTGCATGATGGGACCGTGGCGGCCCAGGGCGCTGAATTCATCGGCGCCGAAGAGGGACATTCCCACCACGCCGTTCATCAATATGTAGGGATCGAATAAATGATGATCGAAGTGAGACTTCTTTCTATCTTGAATATAAATTAAAGCTGTTTTTCGTGTCAGATCCGCTTCAACCTCACAACCCACAAAAATTAGGTTCTAATTATCTTGTATGGGGGGGGAGTCAAACTTTTTTCCGGACACTGAAATCTCTCGCAACGCTATTGGTTCGAGAGAGGAGGGACTGAATGTACGCACAGGTGTTTGAGTCAATGCTCAGATCAATTCAGAGATTGATTTGATTAGGAATTAATGAGAACTGTTGAGACTCAAGTTGGGTCGGCCGTGTCAGTGCAAGTAAAGTTGTAAGAGGAGATTAATTTATCAACACGCACACGACCGTGAACTGTGCTTGGGGTTCAAACAATCAAACCCCTATCTGTGCACGCCTCACACACTAGTTGGTTGCAGCCTGCGCGCGCCCGAACACAAACACCGATCAAGCTGGGACGTGTGAAACCGTCGGTCATAACGACTGTATGGGAGCCTGCTCGTCAGTTCGACAATGATGCGTGATCCATAAAATTACCTCATTTTTTTAAACACTATTGTGAAAACAGTTTCTTTGCCAAGATTTAACAGTGCTTTATATTTAGCCATTTTAGAAAATTATTTTAGATAGAAATTATTATGAAATAAAGAAGAAAAAATTTCTAAAAATTGATATTATTGGACACTGAGCTTTCTTCTGAAATTACATGCAATCTACGTGCCACAAATTTATTTAAAAACATGTGGGCCCACTCGCGGGTCGATCTTCATTTCGACATTGGTATTGATCCCGCCTCCATCAGCCGATAGTCTTAATCACGTGTTGGCTTGTACCAACAGGCCTATAGCCTACTATCATCAACCATTTAGATAAACAGCTTAGGCTTCGACAACCAGCCTATAAGTCATGACACGTTTTCCATATGCGATTCCTCGCAGGTAAAATGTGCGCGCCTCTTTCCAGCAGGTTAATTTGTAAACGTTTTACGAACGAGCTGACAATTAAACGTTGTCAATGCCTGAACGTCAACAATTTGACAGTCAATCAACGAAATCTTCTAAAAGAAGCCTAGCTAGCAATAAGTCTGATATATATTTGATGTGAGCCTTGATCTTGAGTAGCGTGGAGGTCGAGAGCTGGGCTGAGTGTGTGTGAGTGACGGTCGCTGTAGAGACCAACTGCAGCGCCGCCTGATCCCGCCGCACGCCGCGCTCACGCAGGCGCCACTCCCGTGGGGAAGGTGCCGTGCGAGGCGATGCCGCACAGGTTGTTGTCGTTGCGCGCC
>JAQIWG010008509.1:0-11371 GCA_034695025.1 Chamaedrilus cognettii | reverse complement strand
AATGGAAAGGGAAAAGAGAAAGTTGAATGTTGTGGTGATGGGGATTGATGAAGGTGAAGAAGGGAGTGATGATGTTGTAAGTTGAAAAGGTGTTCGATGCATTGGTGGTGGAGATGAAGATAGGATTTGAAGTGTTGTGAAGAATTGAAAAGAAGGGGGATACTAGTAAGCCAATACCAGTCAGGGTGAGGCTTACCAGTTTGGAACATAAAGACAAAATAATGTTCAGATTCAAGAGGCTGAGAAATTTAATTGGAATGGAAAGTATTTTTCATTGTGCCGGATATGACTTGATTGTAGCAGGAGGAAGACAAGAAGTTGAGGGAGGAGGTGAGAAGGATGAGAAGTGAAGGAATAGCAAGTGCCAGAATTTTCAAAGGAAATATTGTCACGGATAACAGTAATTAGCTTTAGTTTTCTGAAGAAGAAATTATTTAGGTGTCCTTAAATTGACAGAATGATGAATTTTTGAAAGATACATCTTTCTCAGTTGGAAGAAAAATTAGTAGATCAATGTGGATATTAGGTAAGAGATAATAGGTCTATGAAACGAGAAAGTATTTATTAGATATTAAGGAGAGAGGCCTCTAAGGCGAGCCACTAGTTATCAGACCATATATCAGGGGATAAAAATACGCAGCACACTGCTTCCTTCCCCTGTTGAGCCGTGAGCGCGAGGGGGGAGAAGGGACTTGCGCACGTGGCTGCTGTCAGGGGGGTCGAGGGCCTGGCGGTAGAGACGTCTGTTGGGCGGGGGAGAGAGGCTTCAAGGCGACTATCCAGTAAATCTAGTAGATCTCTGAAAAATTGGCAACACTGTCTCGTATTTTAAATTTTTCATAAACAAAAATGGCGGCCTACAGTGTTTACAAGAATATTTGTTATTACATTCGTTGTCCGGCGCGCATTTGGCGGAACAGCGGGAGCTGCGGTTGTGTGTGGGACTGGCCGGGCTGCAGCGTGCAGATCAAGTTTGTCTGCTGCGCCCTCGTGCTCGCGTATGGCTTGTCCTTCAACGAACGCACGCTCTACGCCCTCGCTCTTCTGCCGGGCGAGATATCCCCGCCCAACTACTGGGTCTTTACCGTCCTGACGCATAACCTGCTCGAGGTAATTAGTACCGGTATTTATTGCCTTTTCGCGCTGTCTTCATTGAATGTTGAATTTTTGGCTGAATAATTGGATGAGCAATTGAAAAATTTGCCCATTTTTAGTCATTCGACTCATTCCTTTATGGGCCTATATCATGCTCGATTTGAAGGTTGTCTATTTGTTGCATGCCTGTGTTTGTTGCTGGTAAATAGTGCAAGTAGTACTGACTGAACGATGTCATGCCTTGATTGTGCAATGTTCGCTTTGAACTATATCGAACGATGTTGTTCAAAGATGATCTGAGTTTCTTTAATTCTGTCAATGGTGTTGCAATGCGGCTGAAATGCCACTAAGCATATAAATGTGATGTTGGTTTTGGGTCAGCTCTCAGTGCCCCTGATAAAGTTTTAATGAATAAATATTACTAAGTTAATATTTTTTATTTGAATGTGTAAATAAATTAAATTTTGATAGCTTACAATCCAAAAATTGTGCGATGTTCTATTGCACATATATGGTCAACATGAGTGAAAATAACTATTTACTGTTATTATTAACCTTAAATAGATAAATCTCTCAATTCAGCCTTGCAGTACTGGTTATCATTGGTTTCCTCCAGGTGCATTGGTGGCTGGTGGTCTGCGATATATTGCTCATGCTCGTCTACGGCCGACAACTACAACTGTTGTGGGGCGACAAGGAAATGTTTCGCTTCTACGTCGTCATCAACTTATTCGTGCCGGCGCTGGCAGCCTGCACGTACTTTATCCTCTACTATGCAACGCAGAACTCCGACTTGATATTCGACAGCTACCTCCATGGCATGGCCGGGAATATCGCTGGACTGGCCGTGGCGCTCAAGCAGACTTCGCCCGACTGTGGTGTTGTGAATATTCACTCCGTCGAACTGCGACATAAGAGTGTCCCGGCGGCACTTCTCTGCGTGGTCGCGTGTGCAGCACTGGTCGGCGTGTTGCATCACGCACACGGTGTGATGTGCGCCTGGGGTCTGGTCGTCAGCTGGGTCTATCTGCGCTTCTATCAGAGACATCCAAACGAGCGACGCGGGGACGAGGCGGAACACTTCTCATTCGCTAGGTAAATTGTAACTTTGTCAGTGGGGAATGTAGTACTATGTGGTGCCACCTTTTGAGGCTTCAACGTGGCATCATTTGTGTGAAAATTGAAAGTGTATTTCAAATGGAATGAATACAAACAATTGTATAAATACAGAATTCTACAGATAATGAGTATGAATGAACCATGAACCGTGCCTTTGTCTGTTGTTGATAGCGTTTTTGTTGCGCTGTTGACCAGCGAACTAGTGGTAGCTAGGCGAAAGCCATGGAAGACAGCAGCCAATTGATAGCCAGACAATTGTCTTTTTTTTGTAGATAGGCTTCATCTTCCGATATGATTTTTGTATGATTTAAAAACCATCATTCATCTATGCTTTAGTATCATTTGTTGCTTTAGTGGTATTTATATGTTTATAAATCAAATTGTGTGCTGAATGCACAATGTAATTTTATGATCGAATTAGAACTATGAATTATGACTGTTTGAACTTGGTTGTTCTGTTTTCTCGTAGCTTTTTTCCGAGGCAGTTGCAACCCTTCACCAGTTTCATGGCGATGGCGATATTTTCCATTCTCACAACGCTCAGAATTTGTCGCCAACCGCTTGCCAGTAATTCAGCCCCTTCCACTTCAGTCCCCATCACATTGACTGGAGTTGAGAAGTCATCCGAGTTTGAGCTGCAGCGGTAAAATACACGTTCGCATTTATAATCGCTCTAGTTGGCTATGGATTAAATTAGTCATCTAAACTCTCAGGTGTAATTAACAATTAAATATATTCATTTTTGATCTGTTATAGAAAGAAGGCTGTAAAGTAATTGTTGCTTGCTCAAAGCTCATATTTAAAGTTAGTTCCAGGTCAAATCCTATTTTGAAAGAATATGATGAAAAAACGAAGTAGGCCTGATCAATTTCAGGGAAATTTTTGGATATGATTTTACTTCCCACTTGCATAATTTATGACTTATGATAATGATGACTCTCTTCTGGTAATATTGTAGAACTAAGTTATAGTAATCTAATGCAGAGCTTATTTTTTAAATTTAAAGCAAGTAATTGAGTTAGATCAAACAACTTAAACTGTATATCGATAATTGTGTATGTCGAAACTGATGTATATTGTAGCTTAAATCAATTGATCCATTCAACTCCTCAAGAATAAATTATGTAAGACTTAGATTTAACAAAGATTCTGTGAATCTTTTATGACTTTCAGATAAATTACTTGGCATGCAAATACTATGGAATGACTTTTCGTACGATATGCTCATTTGTTTTGGAATATACTGTACCATTAACGATATCCTACCATTAATTTACCGATGTATTGATCGTCTTTGCGGTCTCTGAAAGCCCTCTAATTGGATGGAGTCGACTGTAGCCTTTAGGCCAACTGTACCATTGCTTTTAGGCTCGATGATGTTGCCCTTAGAGACCAGCCTCATAATGTGATGCAAGAGAATGTCGTTCACTGGGATGATAAAAGATCTTTGCTTAGGCCAGCACGGGTCTTATAGATTCCTATAAAAGGGCTACGTGTCTTATAAGTTCCGGGAGAAGGCTACGGGTGTTATGCGCTCTGGGAGAAGGGCTTGTGTGGCACCGGCAGGGTCTGCTAGTTAGATTTAAAGATGGTTGAACAGAACGTGGTTTAACAAAATGTGACATCATGTTTGTATGTCTGCTCTGTTTCAGGTTGGGAGTGATGCACGCAGTTAAAGATCCAGTGAATACTAGATCTACATTCAGTTGGCCAAGTGCAGTCCATTCGAGTAGATCTAAACCGTCTCCAGCTGGAGACACGGACAGAAGTAGCGAAGAGGACAGCTCGTTTGTTTTAGTCGACTTTGAAAATGTGAATTCCACAACGACACTTGCAAAGGATTAGACGCAATATATTATTAATTTTAGAGTCAAATGAAATCAAATGTGTTGCTACCTTTAAGGAATATATTCATGTGCAATATGCTGACTGACTCACAATTTCACAAATCACATTGTAACAGGTGAATTTGAGTAGCATGTATCGTAATTGCAATTTGTAAATAGTAGGTGTAACAATTATTAAACATAAGCTGTTTAAGACTTGACTATTAAAGTTGCTCAAGTTTATAATTGGTTATTATTGCAATATTGTGCATTTATTTAATTTTCTAAATATCTCAGTTGGTAGAAGTTTTGACACCATCAGTTTCAATACAATTTATTGCATCCTACTTGCTGCTCATTGATTGGCAATAAATTTTAATTTTTTTATTTTTGATTAGATCTTTATAATTAAATACGATCAGGCTACTTGTGTAAAACTCATGTAGTCTACAGTAGCGGTAGTCCTACTTAATCCTATACACAAAACGATATAATCAATTTTGAAATAAATTATTGAGGCCTCATAAACCTAATTAATCTCAATCTAGGCATGTCAGCATAGGCCTATGGAGAATGAGGTTCATTTATTAATCTGGTTTTTCCCAAGTCACATGAATCAGGTACTATGAATTACGTAATATGCACCATAAACATTACACAGTGTCAAGCAATCTAACATAGCTAAAAAATAGTAGTAGTTCAGACGAAAGCCTATTGTTTGCAAGAATCATTTCGCATTCAGTTCACAATTAGCATTTTGATATGAATGCCTTATTGAAACAATATTTTAACACACATTACGTTAAGCAGTCTTCAATATATTGCATAATAACACTACGGTGTAATATATATTCGATATTTAAAAACTATACCAGCCTTTCAAACGCTTGCACTCAGAATTCTTTCTAATTCAATGCCATGGCAGTTTAATTACCACCACTTGCCATCAGGTATATATTATGTAGTTCCCTTGTATACTATTATGTTAATTACATAGGTCACAATCAGATAACTATATTTATTGGCTTGACTAAAATATTAGCCCCTAGTCGAATATTTTAGTTAAAATGCACTTTGTGGCTGTGACTTTACGACTTTTCTTAGCAAAACATCGACTCCAGCCTCCTCGACACTCAGTGAGAGAGACTCGAGGAGTCTGTCTGGCATGGCGCTATTTTGAAGCCTTTTCTTCACTATAATGCAGAAAAACCAATGAGGTATTTTAATTACGGTTAACAGAAGTTAGCAACTTATCACCTAGGTATGAAGCACCTCGTTCGACGACTCGTTTGCTGCATGTGCTGATGTGCTAGCAGCCCTATGCAGTCCACCAAAATTAACCGTAATGCTGATCGGAAAACCAATGTCTACAGGGCTGTATCTGTGTAAAAAAGGAGAAATCTGACTGACTGGGAGAGAAATTGGTATGTAAAACGTACACCCTGGATAGAGCACAAATGCGGGAATGTCAGATGATTGATCTTGGCTTGTATTCGATAGCAAATGTGTTGCACGTGAATTTGATAGCTCTCTCGAACGCCAGACTTCACCATTGTCTGCTAAATCAAGATGGCTTTCACTGGCATTCTCTGCAGGAATATCTAAATAACAACGCTTGCTGGACTCCAAGCCGTTTGCCAACGCCGTTATTTTTGAGTGGTCTTGAGGACTATTCAGAGAGTCCTTACGAAATCTCACCTTCAGATTATTTTTAAATTTGTACGTTCTGCTGGGTGGGCCCCCGGTGCATTCTGAGAAAGATCTCCTTCGATTTTTTCTTATTTCAGCGGTATCACCGTTCAGTAGCTCTGGATTCCGGTTTGCAAACGTCCAATCTACAGTGTCCAGCATAGAATCAACTTTGAGAGTGTCCGACGATGAGCTGCTGCTCAAGCTCAGTTTGTCTGCTTCTGGTTCATTGGCTTCTGTTTTGTAGAAGAAACGACGCTCTGCCCTAGCGGTACAATGTTCCAGATAGTTGTCGGATTGTTCCATTATCTCGGGCTTGACGTCCACGAGGTGAGAAGCAGCTGGGGATCTGATCGGATATCGTCCTGGAATGGTTGCAGATAAGCGGGACGTTTGCGTGCTGGTCACTTGCGAACTGCCACCAACTTCTAAAAACGAATTGGTACTTGATGTAATAAGATCTAAAGTTCTAAATTTTAATTTAATTTATTACCAATTTATTAGCAATTGCTAACAATAAACAATGACTGAACTGCAATATCCTGTCAATGGTTATGCCTTGCGCTAAAGATAGACATTGCCAACAAAGCCAAGTGGCAACAATGTTAGAATAGATCAAACTCTCAAAATGAAATTTTAAGAAGCATGTTAGG
This sequence comes from Chamaedrilus cognettii, assembly GCA_034695025.1. Taxonomy (NCBI): domain Eukaryota; kingdom Metazoa; phylum Annelida; class Clitellata; order Enchytraeida; family Enchytraeidae; genus Chamaedrilus; species Chamaedrilus cognettii. Next base: position 4,989 of record JAQIWG010008509.1, on the reverse strand, counting down.
CTATTCATTGAATGAACTACAGTACATAATCTGCAAAGTATTTATAGTCATTGTGAAGATTTGCTTGATATTTTGTTTATTCAATGTTTCACAGATATGGTTATTCTGTTTTTATTCCTTGTGGGTGCATGGTCCATTGGATATAGTGGACTTTGGCGTTTAGAACATTGGAGATGCCGGATTTTGAATTCTTCTGATATGGTTGTTTCACTGTTTTATGCAAATATGTAGGCTTACCAGAATGAAGTTTCTCCAATTCATTCTGCAGATGCGCAACCAAATCCATTGATTCTGGATCAAGAAATTCCTTGCCTTGTTTCCCAACCAGAAAGTTGACCGCATCATCGCGGCACTTCTTGTAGCCGATCATCAGCCTATCCTCCTCTCTCATAAAGGCTGCACAAAAAATTGTTAATGTCATGAAAGAACAGCTACTGTTCAAAGGAAAATGAAAATTTATTTCAGAATTAGATAGTTAGCACCCTGTATTTTAATTCCCTATATAGGTTTCTGAATATTATATCCTATATGAAATGATTGTACTTGAGATTAAAGTTAACAGCTTATGTCAATTTATTCGCAAATTCTTCTATTCAATCCTATTCATATTCTTTTTCAGCCAAAAATTTCAAATAGCAACTGCAAAATACAAATATAGCCCACACTGCAACGGTCCCCCTTCACTACTAGAACCCATTTACTTGGTTTTGAGGTCCTCGATTACGTCACTAGACGCCGAAACGGACTCTAAACTCCCTGTTATTATTATCATTAAGAGTGACTGATTTATCAGCATTCGTGAACAACACAGCCTACCATTTACTTGGCTTTGCAAAATATTGATGTGCTGTATGGCCATCTCGATAATTTCTGTTTTCTCCACGCGTCCTTGTCGGTGCCCAGGAAAGCTGGCCTGAATCAGTCGATCCAGATCTGACAGACAACTGTTCATACGATCCCGACGTCGCTTCTCGATCATTCGATGGGCTTGGGCATCCTGAACAGTCATCAATTTCACCAGTACAATGCACTGAAGCGTAATTAAACTAAAGCGGATCTCAACTAATAGTTTGCGTCGACCAAATATATAAATCATTATGAAAGAAAGTGTACTACAATTGTAATTCACTATCCGCTTGTAAAATTCCGAAAAATATCACATACAATTACAAAATTCAAAGTTCATACAAAGTATACCATCTGGAAAATCTGCTAGTTGTGGAACCTGTTTGCCAGAAATTGTTTACCATCAAGGCTTGAATTTGCTTTAAAAATTATATATTTAAACAATGTCATCCTGAAGGCTTAGCATCAAAGATACTTGCATCAAAGTGGGGCCAAACTCTTTGCAACAGCTCTCATTTGGGTAAAAGAAATAATCACCCACATCAAAAAATAAAAACACCACTAATATAAAGACTACATTTCCTTCAATATTTAGCCCACTGTATTCCAGTCTTAGTGCCAAGTTATTATGTGTTATGATCATTTTCCCAAGAAATTTAAGTTTGAACCAGTGTTTTTGTACAGTGATCATGCAGTAAATTACTGCTACTATACACTACTGGTGTACTAATACTTTCAGCTATTATACACTACTGGTGTACTAATACGTACTGCTACTATATACTACTGGTGTAGTGATATTTAACGCTACTAGACACTACTGGTGTACTAATACTTACTGCTACTATACACTACTGGTGTACTAACAGTTACTGCTACTATACGCTACTGGTATACTAATACTGCTACTAGACACTACTGGTGTACTAATACTTACTGCTACTAGACACTACTGGTGTACTAATACTTACTGCTACTATACACTACTATACAGACACTACTGGTGTACTAATACTTTCTGCTACTATACACTACTGGTATACTAATACTTACTGCTACTAGACACCACTGGTATACTAATACTTACCCGAAGTGAGCGTGACTTCTTCAATCGAGCATCCGACTCAGTCATGCTATTGTCTACTGATGACTTTCTGAAACAAGATAGAATATCATTCACCCATAAACTTGCGAGCTGGCCTCTTATGCAACTTTAAATCCAAATAGTTTTTGTTACATGTATGTAAAATTCGTGGTGTAGCCAATGGCTAAGATTCTGCAAGCACAATGATTTAGTTTGGTCGACCTAACACAAAATAATGCCCTTTTTTAATGATGATAGGTTCTATCGGGGAAAACCTTACAACTACATCATAGAAGGACTATTATAAACGGATCTGCAGTCAATGACGAACCTCTGTCTATAAACAAATAAATGGCTTTGTGCAGGCTGCAGGTCTACGTTTTGGAAGTCTATTTACTATCATGACATTTGACTACAGTACAGCAGGCCTATAAATGGGCCATGGTAGGTGCTGATTGACATTATTTTTGACATCAATAGTGTCAAGGTCTTAAATAATGTATAGGCCTATGATACAAGTCATGCACATCATGAGTTATGTGGGCCACAAGGCTCACATGCACGTCTGCTGCCTATGGGCTATGAGCCTATGATATGAGTGTAGTGCTGGCTGTAGGCTGCACAATTTACCATCAGTAAGCTTATCGAACGAGGGTACGGTACAGTAGCCGAACTCTATTATATAGGACTAGTACTACATGCATACCTACACAATATAAGTGATTATTGCATGGTATTTTCGTTAAATACTTAAGCTTTAAGTACAAATTTAGCTCATTTATTCATTCAGTAACAAGTTACAACTCACATGAACAGATCTTGATCGAGCGCGTAGTCAGCGTTCGCAGGCCTATCATCATCCCGCCTGGCAGACATCGTACGAATGCCTGCAGAGCAGCTCTGCTATATTAAACACATAACAAAATCCAGTACTGTCAAAAGACATGAAAATTTGGTTATTTTAAAAAGCAAACAGTTGCAGGAAAACAACAAAGAACCTGTTCTACATGAAATTCTAAGATTTATTGTTATGGTATACTTTTTTGGCAATCTGAATAAAATCTGACAATGTCTTGCCTGGTGATTTCTGCTAAATAACAGACCACAGTGGGTCCATGACACTATACGCTTACAGTAGGCCCTATGTTATAATGTAAGTGGGCCTATACTAGGCCAGTGGCAATGGCCTACCTCGACAAACGCTAGTTTGACAGCCCTTCACTATCCGCCGATCCGTGAGTTCTCCTGAATGCCACCCTCCAAGTCAAAATAGTTCGTCACTACATGCAGTGGACGAGGCCTGGTCTGTTACTGTTGCTGTTGCTGGTACAACAGTCTACAATGTCATGTACATCAGTAGGCCAACGTGTAGAAAGCTTCCACGCTACAAAAGCACACCTTGGACTGTGGACCGGACAGCGCGAATTAAAGTCCTTCGCAGCCTACATTTGGTTCAACTAGTTTAACGTATTTAATAAATTAAATCAGCGGTCTACGCTTAGCCTAAATCGGAGTAAATCGCAACGTACTGATCTAGCTAAAAAGTAGGCCTCGGCTTTAAGTAGGCCTGCAAACGCGTCGACAGGCGTGGCTAGGCTACGAATCTACGTTGTGTTCACTCTAGGCCTTGAGCAAACAATGCAGCCTACCCTCGTCATTCTGTAAACTATATATAAGCTACATGTAGGCCTACAAGGCCAAACTGTTCAACAGCAGACACCCAGCTCTTATTAGCTTAAAATAGCGCTGTAGGCTAACAGGCGCGTCGGTACTCAGAATTAGTGCCCTCGTTGGACTCATAATTAGGCTGAGTGTGCCTGCTAGTTAACAGCTCTAGACGCAGTAGTGCAGTCCGCTGTAGCCTTTAACGTCAGTCGGCTGACTACCGCACGTGCAGTGTTGCAGCCACTAGTAATGTATAGGCCTACATAGTCTCCAATCCGTGGAGCGCGGTCGACTAGTATAGGCCTACATCTCATCTACATTGATAGCCTAAGCGACGATTGTGTGTGTGCACGTAATGTCCGTCTGGATGCATTTGCGCAGTTTTAAAGACAATGTCATCCATCAGGCTCATCATCATCATCAGTCGTGATTCTGTTTCTCTCTATGACTTATTCTTAACATTATGATAAATTATAACTGCCGTAGGCCTTCCGCCTTCAGCGGATCTGCTGTGGAAACATTTTTAGCATCAAAGAAGACATCACGATGCGTTGTTAAAATAACGTGTATAGAACATCAACTGTCAGTGTCAATGGTCGTACCACAAATCGTTAATTTATCATCGGATGATCGGAGTGAACTGCCTTAGATGTCAATCGTTACTGCCGCTGTTTAATTAGCAATAAATAAATACTCAAAAGTATAAAATTCCGTTATGAGCAAAGACGTAGGCCTCATGTGCCCAAGTTTATCCAAATGAATGCTTTGACATAGGCCTACTATCTATGTAGACCCCTGATCACTAATTCCTCACACAGAACTGCAGTAGCCAGATAACTACCATGTATGAAAAATTGTATGTAGTTAAGCTCGTAATTTTCTTAGCGTGTCAAAAAGGTTGTGTACTCTTGCCACGTGTTCACTTTATACAGTCAACGCTTCTGCAATTACGGGCTACACTCTACCGAAGTCTCGTACATATAGCTTTTGACTATAGATCTAGCCAGATCTATCACGTGAAGTGGGCCGTTATCGGGGTCAGTTGCACCGCAGTACAGTACAGTAGAGTACAGTACAGTACTCGTACAGACTCACAACACAACGCACGTGACGCGACCTTGACAAGGCTAACAAGCCTGATAGTAAGCCCATAATAATTCATACTGAGGCGTGATTCTGAGCCTTCTGCGCGGCTAGCTGACTTAGGCCTAGTAATGATGCGCAATATCGCTGACGTAGCCTGCTTCACGTGACACGTCGTGCCCTCTCTTAAGGCTGAGCGGATAAATCATGCGAACGATAGCGATCATCACCCTGACAGGCTGCATGCTGCATGCTTCATTGTACACTATACACTGTACACTGTACAGGCTGCATGCTGCATGCTTCATTGT
>JAQIWG010008508.1:0-11371 GCA_034695025.1 Chamaedrilus cognettii | reverse complement strand
CATCTGTTGTGCTTTTCCCTGATCTGAAGCCGAATTGCATATCATCAATATTTACCTTCCTCCTAATTCTTCCTTCCGTAACTTGCTCCAGCACTTTCATTGCATGCTCTAGCAACTTTATCCCTCTGTACGATCCACAGTCCAATGCATCTCCCTTTCCTTTATATATACTCACCATCCAACTCCTAGTCCAATCATCCGATATCTTCCCATTGTGGTGTAGTTTATAAAAAATTCATTAATTGATTGATTTTGGATCAGGGAAGTTGAATTTGGTCTTGTTGAAATGAATAATTGTGATTCTACTAGTTGTTATCGCGTGGTTTAAATACTGTATTCGCTTCTGTATGAAGAATAATTCTGAAGAATGAAGAATAATTAAGGTAAGGATAATAGTCAGGTTTTGTTTAAAATATTCATTGCAGAATTAACCATTGTAAAAAAGATTGAACCAGGTTAAGTTAATCGTCCGATCATTTGTTGCTTTCGGATGTTTCTAGAATATCTACATGTTATTCAGTTGGATGGATGGCATGAAGCCTGATGCTGTTTCAATTCTAAGCTATTCGGCTATGAGAAACTAAAACTGATTATTTGACATTAAGGTGCTTGCATTGATTACAAGTTATGGTGTGCTGTAGGACGGCGATGATCGAACAAAGTTGAACACCTTCATTCGCTTCCCGATAGTCGACCTTGACATGAGCGACCATGTTGACCCCGAGTCATGTGACCAGGGGTCAGATGAGTACAGGCAGGGGGAGAACAGCACGTGTAAGGGTGTCAGGGAGGATTACTTGTACGATCTGTACGCTGTCTGCAACCACATAGGCAATATGCAGGGAGGACACTACACAGGTAGCCTAGTATTTTGTTTGGACTCTAGGCATGTAATTTTTTATTATAAGTATTATTTCATCAAATTTTATGGTATATACTTTGACTTAGGCTTTTAATTGTGCCTATAATATAGACTCATGTAGCTGAGCAACGTTACAAAAATTATTAATTTCTTTGTTTAAGACATTTTTTCTAATGAAACAAATTTCACTAGCTGCTAACCCAAAAATAATCTAACAGGCTGCCAGAAAACTATTTAACTGGTTGGTATCAGGCAGGGCATCCGGCCATGATAACTCCGCTCCTGATGTTCTCATCAGGGTGCGTCTAACCCATGCGAAAACATGGACATTAACATACTAGACGTCAAAAAAGGTACTTAGTTTTTTAATTAGTTAGCACATAGACATTGATCAGCTGAAAGATTGATTTATCATTGATGGAAGCTACCGTGGCTGGTACATACACGTAGCTTGATGTTTTTATACAGTGATTTCACTAATTTTCTTGTGTCTAATTATAATGAACATGGTGATAGAAATAACAGAAATGAAGCAATGTTACTGGATCATGATTGTTGATGCAAAACAATGGATACCGGTACGGAACAATATTCATGCTTAGTGCTTTATTTGCGTAACCATTAACACGCATTACAGGCCCTTCAGCAAGGCTGTCAAACACACAAGTGTCACTAGCTGCTAACCCCGTGTCAGATAATTGTTTATTGGGTTGGCGTCAGGAAGGGCATCCAGCCATAAAAACTTAGCTCCAGCAGTGCGCTTCAGGGCATAAACGTCTTAACCTTTGTGAAAACATGGACATTAACAGATTAGACGATAAAAAGGGTGGTTAGAATAGATGAAAAAGGCGGTTAGTTTTGAGTATTTTATTAGTTTGCTACCAGCCTTCTGCAAGAACTCCCTGTCCGGCCATTGGTTGGTTGGTTGGTTGGCCGTTGTTTGACGTTTGTATTTAGTATTTGTATTCACTATTTTTTACGTTAGTTTTTAGTATTTATTTGATTGCTGCCAGCGTTCTGCAAGAACCCTCTGACCGGGTGTTGGTTTACGTTCGACGACGCCAAAGTGTCGGACCTGCGACCCACGGACATCGTCACGAAGCACGCGTACCTTCTCTTCTACCAGCGTCGCGCAGCCACCTCGCGCTGCCAGCTCTCCCTCGCCGACTGGGTCACCACTGCGCCCAGACCTTCCACCACCTCGGCGTCCACCGTGTCGGAGCACTCAGCATTGTTTCAGGGTGTGTGGGATTTTTGACATGAAAGATATGTTGGAAAAAATTAGATTTTTAAAATTTTTAAATTGAATTTTTTGATGAAGGATCTGTTTTTGAATTTTGATATGAATTTTCTTTTCGTTATAATATGATCGCTAACTTGTCGTTGTTAATTTTAGTAGCATTTTGGTGTATAAGAGAAATATGGTTATCAGTAGCTTTTGAATGGTGATTGGAGCATTAAATTTTGTGTAACTTGTTGCTCTGTCTCGAATACATTGATTGCAATACGTATAGCAAACATATGTATGATAATCAGTTGCACTTCGTTGTTTGAATTTAGTTCGTCAGTTTAACTTAAAAAAAAAGCACTTTCTACATATCTCTCTTTCTACATTGTTCGAATTTTGAGTATTTCGCTTTTAAAATATTATTCTGTTGCTTATGAACTTACAGGACGATTTTTTTAATTCTTCATTTTTTATATATTTTATACTTAAAGAATGCTAGCTATATCATAATATAGAGTGCTACGTATATTTATTTTAAAAATGAAACATGTTCAATACTCTGCGTTTTGTAATTTTTGCTTAATTCATTTTTTGGATTGGTGTGTCTTTCTAGAGCGTATTATTTTTATTTCCTAATTTATTTTCATGATTGCTGTTTTAGAAACAGAGTTTAGTTGTGATCCTTCGGAGATGTCTCTTTCGATTGTCAGTGGCCACAAAGATCATCAGACAATGACTGCCGTAGTACCCTACACCGTCAGTGAACCACAACCTCGATCTACACCGACCACAGTAGTACCTTACACTGCTAGTGAACCACACCATCAACCTACACCCGCCACAGTAGTAGCTCACACCGTTAGTGAACCATACCATAGACCTACATCAACCACAGCAGTGCCGTACACTGCGAGTGATGCACATCGTCCGCCAGTGAACAAAGCCTCCACCATGCGCCCATCGACGGCGTTGCCTCCCTCCGGCCACAATCGTCGCTCGACCGCTGTTGACGTTGTCGCATCAAGTACGCCTGTGATGTCACGCTCCAGTGACCGCAGGACTTCCTCACGCAACAACACCCGCAACACGCTCGACAACCGCAGCGGCGCGCCACCGCCGCGCGCCCACAACTTTGTGTATGAGCCGTCGCAGCAACGCCACCGCCCACCGCCTCCGTCCGCCGTACTCCCGTACGATCCGAGCCTTCTGCGATATCGCAACCACAACCGCAGCGGTGTCAGCCAGTATCACGACGCTGCGCTAGCTAAGGCCGTCTCGCGCAACTCTTCGAGAAGCAGCAACATGTATGTCCCTGATCAGCTGAGAGCCGGTCGCTATCCGACCCACTCAAACGAACTGAGGGGTGAGCGGGCGAGAAGAGTACCCCCTCCGAGCGGGGCCGGGCGGGGCAACACGAGCGTGCACGCGTCGGAACGTTCGGTGGAGTCTCACCGTGCGGCGGCCCAGGTGCTCGGTGGGACGCCGGCATTGGACGCGTCCTCGTTGATGATGGAGAAGGTGCTGCGAGAGAGCAAGCAGCGCAAGCAGCAGGAGAACAGAGCGGCAGGGACGGGGGGGCATGCCAAGGAACAAAGGCTGCAAGAGTCGAGTGTGTAGCTCAAGGGAGTCCAGGTAGTGGCGTTTGACACAGATTTAATTCTGGATTTTGTAGATGTAGCTTTGTTTCTGCCTACACTTCTACCTTTGCCTTGGAAGGCAATGGAACGCCGATCCAAAACAGTCATTCAAGAAGCTTTACGCTTGGCCAATTTGAATAATGTATGAGGTTATTAAATTAACATAACGTCATAGATTTTGAGCAAAGGCATAGATTTCGAGCAAAAATAATTTTATTTCAACACTGAAATTGAATTAAGGTCACTTTTTGTTAAAATAAATTTGTGTCTTAAAATTTGATAAATGCATTTGAAGTTTTTTGAATGATAGTTATGGGTTACGTTAAATTGCCTTTGTAGGTCAAGGTAGAATTTGAGGTAAAAGTAAAGGTACATCTGTGAAATCCAGCGTGAGTAGGATGACGTATGAAACGATCGATTAAATTCATTAGACAACTTGTGAAAACAGATCTGGGGGCAGGCAAACAAGTGATACAAAGCCTACACGAGTCAAGAGTATTTTTCCTCCAGTCGGAAGCATGGTTGTGTGGAGTTTATTAACGGGGATTGTATATGACATGGTTGCGATGATATGGTGTCATCAGACAGCTCAATGAAACTGGAAGTTGAAAGTTGAGAAAAGATTTTTGCTTTTCCTCGATAAGGAATTGGCACAATTTGTACTTGTGTGAACTGTTGCTTTTACTGATCATTTCAATTTTTAGTTCATTTTTTATTTTGTGATTGAAAGGATTGCAGTAATTGACCGATCCATTGCCTCTGATCCGATCGTTTTCGTTTTCGCGGATGTAATTAGATATATTGAAAATTGTGAGAAAACGTATTTTGCTCACTTCATTGAAAAATCCGGACTGTTGCAGTTGCAGCACTTTCAGATATGACTGCAGTTTTAGCGTTTTAGATTAGACAGTTGATTTTGGTATTCTTCTGGTTTTTAGCCTTTCGGACAGCTGTTGTTTTTCCGCCTTTAGAATTAAGGTAACTTAGTTCAAGCAAGCCACTTGTATAGCCATGCTGTGGTGAGTAGAGAGGTATCCTGCTTGGTTGGCATTGATGTCAATGAGTAGCTACAGGTGATAAAAATCTTGTTTCCGTTCTGGGTAATGTTGCACGACTTGTGTTTGTTATTTCTTGATATCTTACATTTTGTGTTCTATTTTTATCCATGGCGCTGCAATGAAGATTAACTAGTGTTGTAAATATTGTCTGATAACAAGCTTGGTATGACCACTAAGGGCTGGTTTTTCCAACACGGATTTAATGGTGGTTCAGGATTTACTGACCAATTTGCATAGGCTAAATCCTGAACCACCATTTAATCCGTGTTGGAAAAACCAGCCCTAAGTGCGCGCGTGTAAATCCATTTGTCAAGTGCATAACCTAATTCATTTTAGGCTTAGCACTGAATTAAATTTATAATTCTTACATAGAATGGTTATATTTGAATACGGGTTGTATATTTTGAATGAAATGCATCACATTGAGAGGACCAATGTATATAGTGTGTACGTCAATTATTAAAAATTCTTAATGCAATGCGGAACTGTATAAAATGAGCAATAAAAGATAACACAGCGAAATCGCGATCTCTTAGCTAATATTTAATCAAATATTACCTTGTTATCACCATTTGAAATTTGACAATATTATGTACATGTAGTATAGTCTTTTCACCTATTTTTGCAAATATGAAGTAACAGCATGAATATTTTGTTTGGTTATCGCAATTTTGCTGGACTATTTGGTTATGGCTTACGTTCTATAATAATAATAATAAAATAATCTGCATTTTTGACGTCCATTTTATGCGCTACAGGCAAGCTTGTAACACAGTGTCCGTATTAATAGAGGTTAGACGTTTATATATTTAGCAGAATTGTTTGCTCTCGAATTTCATTGTTTCGTGCGTTTGATATTATGTTGATCACATTATTACTATTGTGAATTTGAAGAAGTTAGATTACACCAAGGGCGATGCTCGTGCAGACAGAGCATAAAAAATTACTGTAAAAACAAGAAATTTGCGCATGCATGTCATTTAGGTGAATTTTGCAAATCGATCAACGGCCAAAATAAAGCTGCAGAAGCTATGTATAATAGGCACTAGGCAGTCCTCAAAAACACGAAATTTGAGTGCAGCAAAATTTCTGAGAGACAATAGGCTACCGCCAAAATAACATGCAGCAAAAATTTTCTGTTTTACAATATTTGTATGTCGTCAGGCATTTTGCGGTATCAGCACCGTGAACTGATGGTGGTGTTTTGCTGTGTTAGAGTTTAGACATTCCAATGCACCTTTTATGTAAAGTCTGTTGTCAAGCAATGATCATGCGCCAGATTGTGATCTGCTATTTACAGCTATTACTAAGCCACTATTTTTGGTCAGGGAATATTAGATTAAATTAATTCAATTTCCATGTCTTGTCCACAGAACTACAAGCTTAGAATGTGCATGCATTAGCTGCACAATATCACAGAAAGAAGCATTTGTTGCTAAAAACGGAAGTTTATTTGTATTATTGGTAATAGTTGTTAATGATTGCGATTGGATGTGAAAGGGTCATGACCCTGTCAATCAATTGTCGACGGTTGGTAATTGGTTTGGCTCGTGGGCCAAGCCCCTCTCCTTCATCCCCCTATACGTCCTACATTCTATAGGCTGTAGTGACGGGCCTTGGTCTTGTCGAACATATTCTTGATACGTACCAGCATGTATTTGAATAACCTTTCTTGATATTGATGTGAAACTGAGTGATGTTCTTGCTATTTTGGAGATTGCATGGATTTATGATGTCTGCTATTAAATATGTTCTGGTAAAAATCACTGCTTTTGTGCGTCAATATATAAAATCATTGTGCTGTTCAAGGTTCTGGTGTGTATTTAAATTTTACAAGCTGTAATTTGAATTTAATAACATTCATAGGACTTTCTATAGTTTTGTAAATTGAGGCACACCGGTGCTGTGCCTTGAATAGAATCGTTGAGGCATTGCCTGCCATCCTTCTGCCCTATTTCAAGGCCTTCAGTCTTAGTACATCAGCTTCTAAATCTAAAAGTTTCAATCCAGTTAGTTTGTAGTTATAGCTTACATGTACAGGATGTAACTTTTGATAGTGGTTGAAGCAACGTTAGAAAGCCACGCTAATAATTTTGCCAAGCCTGTTGTTTTGTTACAGCACATTGTGCTCTTGAACACTTACAGACTTATCCCAATTTTGAAACTGGATGGCTTAATACTAGCCTATGGTACAACATTAACTGAAGATGGTGTTTAGAATGTTTTAAATATTATTGCATACCTTATTTCTTTGATCAGGTTAATGGTGACGAAATTGAATCAAATATTGATGTTTAAGCTGAGTTTTTCCATCAAGTGTTAAAATTTAATTCGAGTTCATGACGTCTTCACATCCAATGAGCGCACTGATCGCCTGATCCATGGTTAATTTAGCGCCATGTTATTTTTTTTTGCAGAATAGATCTTGGATTAAAATTTTAACACTAGATGGAAAAACCCGGCTTAAACATTCACGTTTTTCTCTGCTGCCTTTTAATTCAATTTCGTTCTCCATGAACATGAACATCGGTTATTGTATCTACAATACAATGCAGTGAATGAATTTGAACACTCATTTCTGCAAACGTTCTTGATAACTGCAGCATCCTTTGATTTAAAACGTTCAATGCTAGAATCCTGTGCGAATTTGTAAGCCGATCTTAATTCAGCCTTGCGTGTGTGCAGGGTATTTGTGTGTTCAAGTTTTCGTTTGGGTGCTAAGGACACTATGCTAGTTACTATGTTGTTGGGCATTGAATGCAGGCTGGTTTATATCCAGGATTTTGAAGGGTAGACTAATGTAAACGGTCAGTTGCATCAAACATTTCTCTGTAAAAAAAATTATTTTCAGACACTATCTTATGGTAGGGGAATAGAAATAAAGTGTCAGCAATCGATTTTTAGAGACAAAATGAAAAAATAAGACCAAACAATGCAATGCTATAGTCGCCTCTAGGCCTAAAGGCCGGGGGCTTAGAAATCTACCGTTGAAACATAATTTACAATTAACATCCCAAATTTTTTTAAAGATTTTAGAAGTGGTGGAGCGATCACTTCCGCCTCCCCTTCGGCAGACGATGGAGCTCTGTGGGGCCAAATATTGGTTCAAAACCAAGTTTTTGAATGCTTGTGCTTTGCAGAATAATTGCGGGACATTCATTGTGATTATTGTTTTTTGAGCAATTATTAACTCTGATGTATACATTATTTTTGTCATAAATTATTATCGGTCAATAGAACGTGATAAGTTGATAACGTCCATCTTTTGATCCTTGTGTCATTTTGTCGATGTACTATGAATAGCAGGAGAAGCTAATAGTGTGGAACAAGATGTTATTCGCTTGTGTATGCTACTTAATTCAAAAACTTCAGTCGCACTTGGTACCTTGTACGTGTTTCGCTGTTTCATAGAAATTTGGTGGGCTGCATGGTAATTACTAACTATTGATAACAATAGATCAGAATGTGCCGATGTTTAAATCTGAATGCAATTCACATGCGCAGCTACTTTTATATGCTATAATATTCTGCTTTTAGTTGTTCGTTTCATAATTGTCTTTGTGTTAGCTTTTTGTACAATTTACTAAGAGTTCTGTAAAACATGAATTTTTTGCGTGCATGTCACTTTGGATAATTTCACGTACGCTATCGGTCTAATTCGCGAAAATTACATCTGTGAAAATAACGCTGCAGAGGTTCTTTGGTTATAATGGGCAGTCTTTAAAAGCGCGCAGCTAAATCTCTAACAGGCAAAATCGCCAAAATAACATGCAGCAAATATTTCATTTTTTACAGTAGTCGTTAGCAGTGGATGCATGATCGCTTTTGTTGAAACGTTTAGGCGATGTGAGAGGCACTAGGTGGATCATGTAAATAGACTAATGCTTGTGAATGCGGTCTGCTGGTAATAATAACTTTATTCAATGCAGTGCAAAGCACTTAAAAGCAAAGCAAGCATGAAGTGTGTTGGAGATTTAGATGTGATACTCAAATTTAACTGCACTGAATCTAAGTTTATTCATAGTTTAATTGCATTTTTAGGGGAATGCTCAGTAAATGGTAACGCGTTAGCTACGTTTTATATGGAATGCTTTCATAAAACCATAAAGAACAATGCTCAATTAGTTGACTAGAAATATTTTGAATGCAGCAAACGAGTAACAAGTGAACAAACGATTTAATTTAAATGAAAACTGTTAATCTAATTACTTACTACTCTGTTGATAAACCGCTAGTGACTATTTTGTGCATTATTAAATAGAAAAATAAGATAATTAATGATTTATTTCGAAGACAGATAAACCTTCACAAAAATTCTCAGAAATTATATCTATCCGTATTATCTGCATCTTAAACACAAATAAATTCAAACAAAAAATTTGTTTTTGGAACCGAATGAAGTCCAGAGGCTTGAAAGTTTTAGTTAAACACTATTGTTAAAGTTTCTGAACTGGATTTGTGCGGCATTTTTTTGGTGCTGTAGTGAAAAAATAAATCATGAATGCACCACTCGGCAGATGGAGATAATAGATGTTAATACCGCATGTTAATAACACACAGGCAGCCAGACGCTCGCAAACAGCGCAATGGCTGAAGCAACTTCGGTTTTCAAACGATAGGCAAAAGATTTTCAGTTATCTTAATCTGCAGCTTTGACACATTGCTCCAGCAGCCTCGCTCATCTTCCTTTTTGTGCCAAATTTATATTTTATGTCAATATATCATTTAACGTGTAACACCATTGCTTTAGTTTATTTGCAACTGCCACTAACGGCATACTACATGGAGAACTGGAGAAATGGAAAACTGCACAAAATAAATACAGCTCCATCCATCCTACCATTAATTTGTTAAACAACCCTGTTAACCTTGTTAAGATTTAACTGAAGCAAATAAATACCTAAACCCTATTGTCCCACTATGGGTCTCCACTTGGATGAAATTCTTGTTTCAGTCTCGGACTAATATTTATGAACCGCGCTGCATGAATAAAACGCTGAGCATTAGTCACAAATAACACAACTGAAATTTATAAACTTTCTACCCTCCTTTAGAACTTGCCGGGCATGGCATAGCTCTGTGAACACGAGCAAGCCCAAAACGAGATTTCTCAACTTAGTGGTTTAGAACTAATGCTGTAAAACATGAAATTTTTACTGCATGTTATTTTGACAGATTTGTCTCTCAGAAATTTTGTGGCACGCAATTTTCACGTTTTTGAGGACCGCCCATTATAAAAGCGTATGGAGCTTTATTTTCGCTACCATGTAATTTTTGAGCGGAAAGTAGAAAAGTAGAAGGGAGCGGAAGTGACCGATTCGCGTAATTTGCATACAAGCAAAAATTTTATGTTTGACAGTATGTTTTATGTTTCAAGGCACTTTGACGTGGACAGCCACACACTATTATTATCAACAAGGTAGACGTCCTACAACAATCATTGCAATCACAACTTAGTCAGCATTGCTTTTCTTATCCGCGTAATCTGATCGGCGCGGAAGTGACAGCAGCCACCGACCCACCGTGCTCCGAGTTCCATCCAGCCGTGCACAGCGTGCTCGAGGAGCGGAACAAAACTCTCCGACGTGTCTTCCAGCCCCCTGCACCACACCAAGGCTTCATTACACCATTTGAATAATTTAGACAATCCTCGTTGCAGCTTTAGCAGCTTTATTTTTGCTGCATGTAATTTTGGCAAATTTGCCAATTCGTGATATCCGCCTAAATAACGCGCACGTAAATATTTCATGTTTTACGGCATATCAGAAAATGCTGAAAAGCAACTATCAATCCCCAAAAAGTAAATGTAGTTGGTTTAACTGAATCTCATTTTCTGTTGTTGTTGTAGCCTAGCCCCTTGCAGGGAAGAGGTAATGCCCATTGCACTGCCTGACGGTCGAATTGAACTGAATCACAGTGTACACTTATAATTCAAAAATTAAAACCTTGACACTACGCGAACAAATTATTCATACACAGCTCTAAACAGCATTTTTTCTAATCTTACACGTCATAAGAAGGTCGTCGTTCAACTCCACAGTTGTTGGGATACACCACAATCGTTTTCTTCCCGGCGACGTCGGATTTGCTCAGAGTCTCGAGCAGAGGCTCGATGTACTCAACAGGGGTGCAGTTGACTCCCACGGCCACACACTGATCGCAGCCAACGAGCGCTCGACAGGCTGCGGACAGATCTTCTCCGTGACTAACATGTCGACCGTCCTACAACAATGATATAATAGTGTATCTCAGCACTCTATCTTTGAACATACGGTAGTCTATTTACACTTCAACATTTTTCGCGACTATCTTACAATATTTTAAACAAAAGCTGTTTTACATTCAGGCACCAGTGAAATCTACATGTATATAATTATACAATCATGATCTCTACTTTTATTTGAGGCAGTAATATATTCCTGCGGGGTTAAATCATTTCTGGTGACATGCTATCAAGAGAATGTTAATTTTTTCGGTTCACCTTCATGATCTTGTAGCAGGGGCGAATCCAGGATTCGTTAGTGGGGGGGGATGAATATCTACAGCTTTGTATATGTTTACTAAATTTTCTCTCCGAAACGAACTC
>JAQIWG010008507.1:0-11373 GCA_034695025.1 Chamaedrilus cognettii | reverse complement strand
AAATAATTGTTGGGGGGGGGGGGGGACTGACGGAAACTACTTGACCCCCATACGGGGAGGATACGATCATGTCATCCTGATATAACTGGGGGGAGCTTGAAAATTAATACAGTGGGAGCTTAACCTTTCCAAACCCTCACCTTAATTTAAGATTTAAATGAACTCGGCTGTAGTCCAACTGGATGGACTTAAAACGCTCTCGCCCCCCCCTCTTACGCCCCCTGCTCTCCGGCTTTGAACCGCCACTCCCGGAGCCGAACTACAGGGGGTCGGGCCCGTTCTATGCAAAGTTACCCCAGAATAAATCTAATCACGAAAGGTGCAAAAACACAAAATATTTGAGATCGAACCTTTTAACTAACAGGATTCTACTCCCCCGCCCCCTCCGAAACTCAAATTTCATGCGAAGCTACATTGTAGGCTACATGTAGCTGCTAGAGGCGTCGACACTGAACTGAGATGGTTTAACCCCCTCCACCCCCCCCCCCCCACACACACACAGGGCCAGTATTTCATATGTAACTACACCTGCATAGCTACGCGCGCCTCTAAGCTAGAGGATTCACGTTCACGTACCGCCCCCCATCAGATTCAAATACCATCGTGGTTTAATTGTATGGAAGTAGGCGTGCAAGACTGCAGTGTGCAAAACAAGCGACATCACTGTTGATCGACAGTTTCGTCAGCTGACGCAAGCGGCAAAACAAAACGCTTGACCGTCGTCCGTGTATAGTGCGAAACTTATGGTTTCGTTTTCTCATGCGGTCACTGTCAACGTACGTTGTATCGGCACTGATCGAAATATGTACATTCACAATGAGATAACGTAATGAGGTACGTAAGCTAAGTACTTATACAATATACATTGTACACAGGCCTGTATTTAGAGATACGTAAGCTAAATACTTATACAATATACATTGTACACAGGCTTGTATTTAAGCTCCACGAATTGATTTTAGCAATTTCTCGCGCACGTTGCTAATCAAATTCAATTTTGACTAACAGTCGATCTAATTTGATTACCAGTGTTTTTAGCATTTAAAAATAACTAATGGGATTGCGCAAAATGGTTGTGTCATGATACTTCATTATGCTTTTTAATAGTTTTTATGTAACTAATATACATGTTGCGCAGCAACAGCGACAATAGTCTACACTAATATGCGAGGATTTATAGAGCCGCCCGTGACAGTCAATTAGAACGCGTGAAAGTCAAAATCGATAGTTTCACTGGTCGGCTTCTTGAGCCTTGATTTACAGAAATTTTGATTGGCTAAAATTGCGAATAAATTTTGTGTTTGATTCGCAAATGGGGCCAAATCGATTCGCTAATGGTGATGCGAATTCGCATAAATACTGGTCTGATTGTACATGTAGGCCTACGTGCTACGCATGTCACAGCGATTCACGAGGGCCATGCATGTTCATTGGGCAGCCCCAGGACATAATTTAAGAGGGTAGTCCAGCCAATTTGTGGAGACCATAGAGAAAAATGTGGTGACCATACTATAAAAATGTGTAGTGCATTCTTTGTTCTTCCCCCTGTTTTTTTTTCTTTTTTTCCTTTTGTTCCGTCGTGTCGGCGTGTTTCCTATTGTGATGTGAGAAAGGGACCAAAAAAGATAACGACTGTTAAGAACTGCTTAAAATTTTCTCTCAATGCATCCCTCCCCACTCCCCCCTCCCCGCCCCCCTCCCCGCTTGTGAGTCCGATTCGAAACGAAAAGATACGTGGATACCGAACGAAAGATATGTGGATACCATAAAATGACAATATGTGGAGACCACAAATGACAATATGTGGAGACCATAAAATGACAATAGGTGGAGACCATAAAATGACAATATGTGGAGACCACAAAATGACAATATGTGGAGACCACAAATGACAATATGTGAAGACCATGAGACCATGAAATGCTGATATGCGGAGACCACAAAATGACAATATGTGGAGACCATAAAATTTCTTAAATTATGCCCTGCCGGCAGCCAATGTTTCACGCCGCATGAGAAAGCGAAAGCATTGTTTTCGCGCTGTAGATAGGCAAGCGGTTTGGTTTTTTCGCTTGCGTCATCCGAGCAAACACTCGATCAGCCTGCAGTGTTTGCATGCTTCACCGCATGCTGCACCATGGAGTCAGCATGCTTGTTTGCCGACAGGATTGGCCGTTACACTACATACATGCAAGGGCGGAACCGCGATCTACAAGTGATGGGTACAAAAAATATTTTAGCCGCTTTAAGAAATAACCTCATATGAACGTGTTTTTTCTCTCCCCGCACTAAGTAAAGTTTTCCTCTCCAAACGAACTCACGAGCGGGGGGTAGAGGGGGGGGGGAGGGTGCTGACGGAGATTTTAGGTCCAGTGGTGGGGATATTGTACCCACCACTTTTTTGTATTGTGGCGCCGCCCATGCATATGACGACATTTACATTCATTATACCTACATGTAGGCTAGTTATGGCATACATTATAACACCTCATTGATGCACCTAGGCAGAGTGGTATTTGTCGCAAAAATTTACTTGAGGGGTCGACGTTTCCAACCATGAAAAACTTCCTTCTCTTGAGAACAAACTCACGAGCGAGGGGCCTGAATGGTAGGGAGCTAGGGCCGAGATAGTGCCACGATTTTTTTTCGGAGCTAGGGTGTCGGTCCTTGAAGCTAGAGCAGTTTGTTTCCCCTCAAGAGTTCAGAAAATGATGGGGAAATAGGACCGTTGCGGCGGGCACAAGGATAGGCATATAACTATAAGCCTCTCTCGAAGTGCCTTTTAAGTAGTGTATAATTATTGCCAACATGTACCGCGGCTTAGCACTTCGCACAAGTTCGCAGTGTTCAAGGCAGAGGATGTCTTCAGTGACAGCCTGTACTTCAGTGAAGAGTGCCTGTACGCGCCACATTAACGTACGACTCCTTATCGCGATCTACAGGTAGGCAGGCCTATGTAAATCTGATAGCACAGGCGGACAATTTGCGCTCGAAATCCACCACTTACTGGTCGCCGCAGGCCTTGATGATAACTATTACCGTCGTTAATTGGCCCGTTTGATACAGTGCAAACGTGGCGGTAACGATGGGATATTAAGCTCGAATTGTTAGGTGGGCCTAGTATTGCATGAAAGAGCGTTGCTGCTGATATATTTTATGGTAAGCTGCATTACAGTACATGCCTAACTGGTTAAGCCTATAGCTTGCTACAATGGGTCATTTCAAGTCCACGGTGTTACGATTGAGTTAGAGTTGAGTTAGCATATGGCAAGTTAAATTCACATTCATATTCACATTATAATAATGTCAAAACAGATAAACAACAGCAAAAATGTGAATATGAATGTGAATCTAACTTATCGAGCGTTAGCTCAACTCTAACTCAATCCTAACACCATGGACTTGAAATGACCCATTGCAGAGCTAGCGACATTGATTCCTTCAGCGTTAGTCGTGCACTTTGTTCTGTATAGCCTACTTCGTCTCTTCTGCTCCAAAGCGCTCGATTGCTTGTTTATCCACTGCGGACTAGGCCTAAACATCCAGGATTATAGACACGAAAGGGACGCCACGGAATAGACGGCCGCGGAAGAAAAAGCCACGAAAAAATGCGACGAAATAGAGAAAAAGGCCAAATCTTTGCCCCTGAAAGTGAGGGACACGGCAAGGATGACGGGGGCAATTGCCCCTCTCTCCCATATGTCGTCAAGTATTTGACCTTTAATTCCCCGTTTTGGCCTTTTCCTAGGCCTTTTATTTCTACCATAAATTTGGCCCTTTTCAGTTGACCTTTTTCTCGATGGCTTTTAATACCGTTTACGCGCGGGTTACAGTGGCGTCTTGCCCAGAATGCACATCGGAGCATAGGCTCCCCACCCACCACATTTTATATTATGGAATAGGGCACCGTTACGAATGCCCTGAAGATAGCGTTGCAGATTTTCTTCAGTCATATAAGGGGCACACAAATTTCGTCAGGGTTTTATTTTATCAGTACATTAACTACAGGCTAGGCTACATCAACCTTAGATTACACACTACACCGTGTCTCAAAAGTAAAGAAAACAACGAATTTCTTTGAATAACTCCCGCACACAATAAGCAATGTCGAATACATTTTGTCCATGCTAACTTGGATCATTGCTTCATATTTCTGCCAATTTTAGTTGTATTTCATTGAGCGGTTTAAAAGATGCGAGTAGTCAGGTTGACCTACAAAAAACGTGTCAACCAAGCTGGGAAACTCCATAATTGTCGTTTGCAGCTCTTGTTCAAGCCAATTGGTTCACTCTTCTGCTTGTCTTTGTGATAGCTACAGAATGTCTTCTTGAAGTTGTGTAACGTTAGGTTAAAACCGCGAACACAAAGCACGCGTAAAGAACAAAATTAGAATCACGAGCAAAATTTTAATTCTGTCAGCGGATTTGCATGGCCGTAGCGGGGACAGAGGCGTAAGCCTGTAAGGTATGCAGCCCTGGGACGGGGCGTGGGTAGATTTATTACAACAACAAGCCTTACGGTTTATTGTGCTTCCTACGCTTTTTATGCCATGATTATACGCTTTACACACATTCTGAAACAGATGCTGCATTATTTTCCATTTTCAGTTGAACCAGCACACCGTATTAGACTTATGGCGGACTCAATGAAACCAGGTTCGGCATCACGGGATGGAGCGGAGTCAGCTGAGTCGGACCCTTGCAGCTCGGACCACTCAGCGTCTGAGCAGTACGACGACGAATCAACGGTAAACTTAAATTACCCAATGCTTCGTTACTGTGCCTATTACCTACGTGTATGTCTTTGATGCATACTAAAGCCTAGGCCCTACTATGCAATTGAAATTATGATTAAGTACGCTTGTGTGTGCTTAGAATAAAATAAGTGAAACGATTTTTGAACTTCTTGCAAGGAAGTTTCACGACTTTTGAACGCAGATTCTTTTTCATAATTAAAAATTTTTGTCAAGATATCTCCACTACAGACTCAGACAAAATTTGCAAAAACTAAAGAACCATGGCAAAGTTATCGCTATCGCTAGAGGCACCTTTTCAATGACTCGCGCTTCGTATTTTGATATTTATACTATGCTCATTTTGCTTTTATATGGCTATTGATAAAGTGCTATATCTTGACCTAAGATTCAAGGGCGCTGTACATTTTGAGCTGCGGGTTTTTCCTTTCTTCAATTAGTGAAGCGCAGATGGCAGCGATATCCATTATGGCAATGGGCCACAACACCTCGGCACTAGTAAATCTGAAACAGCCCTTGTCGTCCATTTGCTGTGCTTGTTGAACTAAACGAAGACGCTGCTTCTGTTGCTTGCACCCCTCCTGTCATTGTAGTTGCAATCTGCACCATTGGATTTTTAGCTAAAGCAAGAGATATCAGAAAATTTGTGATAAAATCACTGCCCAGGTAAAATAATTAAGAGTGAAACTGTTATAATGGTCTTTATTGACCTTATATTCCAGTAGTTTTATTTTTTGATGTCTCCCAGTCCAGATTCAAACAAAATGTAAGTTTAACGGAGACGCAGACATAGACCTACCTAAGTTTTGATTCTGCTAGGTCCCGTTTGACATGGACAAGTTTCCCGAATGTAGCGGACTTCGACGCGAACTTGAAGAACAACAGGCGATCACGACCGCCGTTTCTTGCCCCAAATGTCACAACAAAGACACCGAGAACTTTAACTCTGTTGAAGAAGCTCAACATTCCCCTTCCGAAGCTTGGCCGACTGTCTACACATGCATCTCATGCGATGAGGTATTCAGAATCAACTATCAATTGCTAATTGATTCGAAAACGATTGAATCTGTCTCCCAGAAGAAAGAGCATGCAGCGACGAAACGTGTGGCCCAAAGTGCGCATAAAGATAATGAGGTGGAAGTAGTAGCAGGAAATAAGTCTATTTCAGAAAAACAAGAAGAAGAGCAGCAGCACCGCATTAAATGCGAAAAATGTGACAATGAAAATATTGATGAATTTGAGCAGATCTTGCGAAACGGCGTTCTGTGCAAGTGTCCAGTGTATCAACAAGTTACGATTGTGTCGGAAGAAAGGTTAAATAATTACGAAGGTCCAGCGTGCAGCATCAATGACACTCCGTCCACTCAATGTCAGCAGTGTCTAAACAACATCGCGGAACGCTTCGATGAAACGAAATTGGCAACAGACGGTACAATTATCTGCTTGGTGTGTCAAACGATTCTGACCAGAGAACGACAGCAACCACAGATGAACAGCTGTAATTCCTGCGGGCCATGCAATAATCTCTCAAAACCACGTAAAAGTCGACCGCTGGATGAACAGCATAGAACAATGGTTAAAAATATTTGCCAGCTCGCGCCCGGAGATCACGTGACGTGGCATCGCAATGGGATCTGGTACCACCACGCAATAGTCGACAGCGTTAACCGGCGCGAAGAAACTTTCGAGGTTATTCAGTACACAAACGGTCCGAAGATCAATGGAAACTTGGTCGCGGTCAGACAAAGCAAGCTGCGCCTCGTGGATAACTACAAAAGCATGTACCGCGTTGACTATGAGCCCGGTGAATGCTTCGTCGTCGAAAGAACGTTGAAAATGGCAAGAGCTAGCCTCAATGAAGGTAACTACAACACATTTACGAACAACTGCGAGCACTTTGCCACTTGGTGTAAGATGGGCACGAGAGTCTGCGGACAGGTGGCGACGTTGGTTAATCGTGTGGAAAGAGCCGCTGGCACCTCGATTCTGACGGAGGTTGATTCATGGCTTCTACGCGCGCTAAAAGAGATCCTACCAAGAACTCCCAAAGGGCTACCGGTCGCAGCTGCTGGAGACACAATAGCGGATGGTGTTGTTGCCGGCGGCGGAACAGCAGTTGCCCAAACAATCTCAGCGGCCGGGGATGCAGTGCAGGAATTTGGGGCTGCCACCCCAGGTTTGACAACCAAGGCGCTGCGCAACATTTGCTACGCTGATATCAGCATCGTAACCGTCAACGTGGTTGTGAATATTGCCGTCGAAGCGGGATTCTTTGCCTACTACGTCTACAAGGCCTACCGCCAGCATGTTAGAAAAAAAATCTCGTGGCACGATTTCAAAAGAGAGGTGTTGAAGCTGGGCGGTGGATCTATCGGGGGAGTCATTGGTGGAATAGCGGGCGGTATCCTCGGCGGAATGTTGCCGTTTCCATTTAATATTTTCGGCGCAATAGTCGGAGGGACGCTGGGAAACATTATCGGGCGCATTATCGGAACGCTTCTTTTAAAAATAATTGGCGAAGTCAATTCGACGTGGAAGCGAATTGAACACGGAAGTATGTTGGTTGATTTGCCAACGGCCATAATGTATGATGCAAGGAACGCGACTGATCAAAAAGCAACCCGTCTACAGTGCAGTAAGTGCCTAAATGGTGTTGTGGAAAGATTTAAAGAAACATCTGCTGACACAATGCAATGCCTCGTCTGTAGACATTATCTGCCGAAACCTGCCACCAACCGTCTGTCCGAGAAAGAATCCAATCAGTTATGTGCCGCAAATCAATCAAAGCGCTTCATCAAATGCAGTCAGTGTGAGAACGGCGTAATTGGCAGATTTGGCGAAGCAAAATTTGAAGTTGGCAAGAAGCCAAGCATAGAATGTCGAGTATGCCATGCGATGCTTCCAATTCAACTTTCAGAAGATCCAACCGCGATGATTGCGAATGTTTCAATCGACGTGGACGCTAAATTCTTTGATGTGACGTTGGAATCAAATCCACCTTCTTGCTCCATCGCGTGCAAGGACTGCGGAAATAATATCACGGAGAGGTTTGCTGACGGAAAGTGTCTGGTTTGTAGCAGATCCGTATGCTATCCGGAGGAGGTAAATGCTAGGGGTGAAATAAATGCCTATAATCAACTGCCAGCAAAGGCGTTGGATCACAATATTAGATGCAGCAGATGCTACAACAACATTGCGGATAGATTTAGGAATGCTGGAAGCGACACCGGGCGAAAGCAATGTCTCGTCTGCTGGGCCTTCGTAAATATTGCTACAGGACAACCTTAACTTGTTTGGGACCTTGAAACCTGAACCATTCAGACAAGACTTACGTTGTTCATTCATGACTACATTGTTAGATGCTTTTAGCTTCGCTTTTTTATAATTTCTGTTCATTTATTTGATGTAGTTTACTTTATACATTTGGTCACAAATTTGACTTGACTTAATTGCTATGCAAATATTTAGATCGCTTAATCTTAATATTATGTTATATTCGCTTAATCACGAATGCCTTGCTTGCTTAATACTAATGCTTTGTTGCTTTGCATTGCAAACAGTTGCCCTGTTGCTTTGCGTTGCGAACGACTGTAGGTGACATATGCTGCCGTTAGCAGCGATTAGAAATATAAACCATAACTCTATTTCATCTCACAATGTCTGTTAGCCAATGTTCTGCAAGTGGTTCCAAATCTTTTGTAGCATTATGATACATATTTCATTTCAATATTATTGTGGATCGGGTCAAGCCACCGGCATGCAGTGGCGTGTCGTGTTACCCTCTGTAGATTTTTCCACTCTCATGCAGAACTCACGGCCGGGGGAAGCACGGGGGGATGAATCAAAACCAAGGTTTTCTTAAAAGGTTACTATACGATACACTAGACTAGCGTTACTAATTAGGCCTACAGTAACTCATATTTTGCTTACTTGTTAGTAGTTAATATTAGCGTAATTAAGCGTAGCACACTAATTATACTTCAAATTAAAGGTCGGCCCAGGGGTCAAAGTCACCATAGTCGCTACGGCCTAGCTCGAGCGAATTTTGAGGTGGCTCCAGCTAAATGGCCAATGCCGTGCATGCGTTTTTGAATGGCGCGACCTCAAACCTCGCTTCAGCTAGGCAGTCGCGGATATGGTGACTGCGGCCCCAGTAGAGCCTAAAGGTCGAGCCAGGAGCCGACCTGGCCCATATGACGATACGCCACTGGTGGGATACTGTGACGTTGACTTGACCTTGTTGACTTGACCTTGTCTCGTTTTAAATTCACTTTCGACTGAAAATAGTTAAAAACTTACAACATTGACACGTTTTTGCTCAGTTTTTTCTTTAGCTCGGAGTGTCCCTTTAACCAGTTGACTAGGACCCTTCGCAGTTAGGCCTAATGCAAAATATTTCAGTTCCAGTGTAGATAGAGCATTTAAAATACTGCCTAGTATTGACGCTAAATTTTTTCTCTCGCACTTGCACTAATAATGTGTGACTGACTTCTTCACAGGCTCTACTTATCCAAACTGTAATATGCCTGCCACTTCGATCAAGTTCTATGTCATTGGGCCAAGTAGTCCACCTGCTGCTAAAATTGTATGACTAAAAAGTCTTGTAAGACATGGACGTCATATATATGTGCAATAGGTTAATAAAGATAACTAGGCCTATATTTACACAAAAATGGCAATAATTTTGCTTCAACAAGCTATAATCATGTAGTAGTAAAACTTGGAGAACATTCAAACTTACAACTGACACAAATCCTAAGTAAAATATGATGGATAACGTAACTGCTGGACTTTATCATGCCTCAAAATACTGAAACGAATTGAGAGCTATTAACTTCACCCCATTGACAGTTGTGGGGCTAAAGAGTTAGCTATATGACCGATTTTAGGCTCAGCTGCGGCGAGAATCATTAAGAAAGTGGTAGCTATAATTGTTCCTTACCGGTGTAAATACGATCAGCGATCAGCAATCAGTGTATAATTGCAGTAGGTGATAATTTCGATGGGTGTGTCTAACTGGATTTCATTGCACCGACCTAGTCCATTCAATCCACAAGTCGAAGTGTACGAGGCTTAATATAGCCGGCTCCTGTTTGATACGTTACACCGATGCAGTTTCTAAGTGTAGCCAATTTTTTTCATAATTTGTAACAGATTTGAAGTTTTAATTTTCTAAACATTTTTGCGGCCATATGATCATATGGTGCGTTAAAAAACAAACCTGGATGTGGAAAAAATAGTCTTTCCTTCTCTTAAAGAATTTTGTTATCTTTAAATATCGCATCTTTAACATGTGAGAAAGTAGCCTAAATGTAACATCAGTTTTGTATACCTGCATGTACATAAGTTTTTTGTACACTTTTTGACACACGATGTAGCCTATACATACAATGTAGATTGTAGATTACCATGTCATTGGTGCTTGAATAATTTGATTCATATCGGTTGGACAGTACACATTTTGGCGATACAAGGTTGCAGTCCCCGAGGCGCCGGACATTTTTTTGCCGGTCCGCAAAACTAAGAAGTTTGAGAAGCACTGGTCTCTAAGATAAGTAAGCCTAGGCATAAGGTATGCTTTTGATGCCTGGTGAAGAGATCTATAGATCTATCTTTGTGTTGCATATCTACCTTCGTGGTGAATAAAAGATTCATATATAAAAGCTTTACGTTATTAATATTAACGGGTCCGTTTCATCGTTATTTGTTATCTAAGGTTATAATACAATGACCGTGCACATTTTAGGCTTCGCGAAAAAGTTAATCACTCGATGGTTCAGATCCTGACGGTTCTAAAATTAGAACTCGAATTAGAATTCAAGCACCAAGCACCACAATAATTAGAATTCAAGCACCAAGCTGCAAAAAACGAAGTGTTAAGACTTCCCTCTGTGTGTGTTACCACTGACGATTTACTTCGCTCAAGGGAGATCACTCACAAATATTGAGGGAGAGGTCGGGGAGGGGGGGGTTGAAGAAGATAGGGAGGGGGTAGGTCGAGAGAGTGGAAGAGAGAAGCGCAGGGGCCGACGTGGATGCTAAGTGGAGTACCAACACTCGCGCGTGGGATGAAATGGCATTGTATAGGCCTGTATTAGACCTATATCATCACCGATCCCATCTTATAATTGATGACCCCAAAACTGTCATAATAGTTGCTATCAACAAGTAGTTTGGCCCGCAATATAGGCGGAGAGTGGAAGATGAGGTGGGTCACAGCTCAGGATTTACGGGAGAGATGCGAATTACGAGATTACACTATTCGGCTAAGCTAAGAATTAATGGAATGACGAAACACAGGAATAGGGCGACAACATTATCTCAGAAAGACCGATGGAACTTCCACTTGATTCATGAAATCAGTGGTATCATTGTGCCAAAAAGGAATATCCCTAGATTCTGGGTATCTCGGCAAGAAAGTCCATAGATTACACTTGATTAAAAAAATCCACAGCTCTGATCATACAATGCCTGATTTTAACCAAAATATCCCCTGATGTCTGGGAATGGCGCAAAAAATCAGGTCCATAAATCGCTAAAATGATCCATAAATCCAGTGATCCCTAGCAGTGGCATAGCTGCATGAAACGAGCTTGCTCGATGCTTAGTTTAACAATGCC
>JAQIWG010008506.1:0-11373 GCA_034695025.1 Chamaedrilus cognettii | reverse complement strand
AGGCATCACTGTGTTAGTTAAAACGATTTTTAAACTTTTTTTGGTAAAAGTTTCATAACTTTTGCATACAAGCAGATATCCAAGTGAAATTTTTAGAACTTGTGTCAAATTATCTCAGCTACAATCCCTGAGAGGATGACGCAAAAATATAAATTTTTGGCTGAGTTATCGCGAATCTGCTAGGGAGGTATTTTTTTCGTACTCTGTATATGTATATACAGCTCGATGACATTAAGAACAACCCGGTGACATTACAAACTCGTTTTGTCCATACACACTGAGCAAATTCACTGCAGGACATTGCTCTTTAGCCTAATTTATCCGTCCTCTGTACTGACTTCGCAAGTGAAATGAAAGTGCGCATGGTGCCCCTTTCGACTAGATGGACAATAATTACTACATTGACTTGTTTTGAAATTGTAGAAAAAAACGCGTGGCACAATGTTGTAATGGCAGCATCCCGTTTGTTTTTCATTATTACATTGTCATTCTGCTTGACATGAGGCAGAATAATGTTCATGCCCTTTGCCTTCTGCAATTTATGTCAAAGCGGCTTAAATTTTTATGACCGATTGTGATAAAACTGTACTCAGTACAGACTCTTAATAATTATCTCGATGACAACAAAACTGTATACTGAACATTTTAAACTACAGAACTAAACTGTAGTCAGACTTTTTTGGTATTCCCTCCCTTCTTTAAAAACAAAGAGTCCGCTCCGGACGCTGGCAGCGGAGCGTTGCATTGTCATCTGTCTCCTCTCGAGCTGCCGTCACGCCATCTGCCCCCCCCCCTCCTCTCTGTCCCTGCTCTCCCCCCCCCCCCGTCCACCCCAATGTATTGATGCGCTGAACACGCGGACTCTGTGCACTAATTCAGCAAGTGTTCGGCCCCGCGGAAGGACTAGCAATAACTCTTGGGCGCTCTTGACTCTCTAAGAAGCACGCCGAGTCCATTTGAGAGCGTTAATATTCATCAAAGGAAACCTGATGCATGCGTCCATTTTATAGTCTTCGTTGCTATTGAAGGATTTAAAAGAATTATTTCTCGGCTTGGGTTTCAGCGTCGAGTACAATTTCAAGCAGTTGTTTTGTATCGTGTCAGTAGTTTAGTTCTATATTTTATCACACTGCTGATTGTGAACAATTAGGATCGATTATACCAGATTCAAAGAGAATTCGTGCATAAACGGTCAACTCATAGCATCCAGTTGCAATTCGTGCCATTTGTTCATAGCGGCTATTGAACTATCGATTTAAATACAAATTGTATTGTTAGCTCGTATTTTCTTGCAACTTCGTCTTGATATGCTTTTAAAAATTACTTTAGAGTAGATGATTCATTTTTGAAAGCGACCGATTTGAATCCCCCAGGTGAAATAAACATAATTATATGTACATGATCGTTGATGGCATAGCGGCTGAATTAATGTGTTATCGTTGCGCTGTAGACCTAATTGTCTCACTATCACACCTTCTCTTGTTGCCTTTGTCCGCGAGTGACTCTCAGTTTAACCCGAGCAGCGGTAATTACATGGAAATGTGACCCGGTCACGAGACCTGGTCATGTGCGGACAAGTGCAGTGACCCGATGAAATGCGTCGTAGTGCCACAGCAGTGGACACAGCCGTCACGGCTGAGCGATCACGCTGATCTCTCAGCCGTGACGGTTTTGTCTGTTGCTGCCACTGCGAAGCAGCAATGCGTGACCAGTGTTGTCATTCGAGCCGGATGGAAAACCACCAGATTTTTGTGGAAGAGTAAAAAACCAACCAAAAACCATTAGTTTGTCCAAAAAAGCAGATTCTAAGTTTTTCTACTTTTTCGTATTAAAAACCCAGAGAAAATCATCTTTTTCTAAAAAACTATGATTCCAAAAAACCTACACCCAGGCTGTCTGGGTAGAAAAGTCTCCTAATTGATTTTACCGGATCATTTTCAAATCTGATAGGGTAGTGTCGAATTTTTTCTTTTAAAATGTTGCAATTTTTTTTTCAAAAAAGTCCCAAAAGTCTTTCAAAAACAAAAAACTACCCTGCATTGCGAAATTAACTTGTCAGAAGAATTTTGTGTGAAAAGCACTATAGATTTAGGAAAAAGATTAATTTTTGCAACAAAGCTACTAGGTGAATTGAAAAATCGCTAGATCTAGTAAAAAAAATCACTGTGAGTGGTTACATTGCGTGCGTCATCACTGACGAGCTTTCTAATTTTCGCTCAGTGCTCTTGATACCTCGTTTAGTGGCTTCTTTTTGCAACTTCAGTTCTCAACATCTTTAGAACTTCCTGATTCTGTAGCGCGGAGTGTAGTATTAGGTTTTGCGCGCAGACGAATATTGTTGCATCAAAATAAATGCATAAAATTATTGTCGTTTGAATGTAATTGTCAAATTGCAATATTATTTTTATAGCCAATCTCCGCTATTCAGTGTTGATTGATTGAAAAGAATAATCGTCACCTTTCACTGATACCCATCAACAGTGATGCCACCGCTATAGATAGGCCTATATCACTAGATTTAGAGACATTTGAGTGATCCAGGGATCTGATTTGTAACACAATCCCTAGATATCTGGAAATATTTAATATTTTTAAAAATAATATTTTACATGTTTAATTATGGGAGCTGGGGGTATTTTTATCAGAAAATGCAAAAGATACCCAGAATCTGGGGATACTCCGTTTTAGTTCAACTGTATATATCACTGCCCATCAGCCAAGACGCTGAAAACACGAGGACTTCGTAACTTGCTAATCGAGCCACATCGCTCCCTTGTTCCATCAAAGAGCCCACTGATCGGACTCAGTTTATCAACCGACTGCAGTTTGCGGGACTCTCAGCGCTCGATCCCATCATATCCCTCGAACTGCGCTCCGATTTATGCTCGCTCGCGAGCTGACCGGGCGAATTGAACGGGCGGCGTTCGTGACCTGACCCGTTGACCCGGAGTTGACCCTAGACTTAACTGCGGGACGGTGCTGACGGGTCGATCAACTCAGTTCCTCGGTGACCGCGCTATGGGCGGCGGTCAATGGAAGTTTGGTCACCGACTGGTGCAAGAACATTAGATGGAATTGCTTAGGAGAACATTGATGAAACTGACAAACTATGGCTATTTGACAATACTAAATATCTGTTTTTGTTAAAATTATATGGCCCATTTGGATTATGATGTATGTGAAATGTTCGTTATTGAAAAAGTCGTTTTGTACACGTCGTTCGTTTGTGTATACAAAATGTGAGATTCTAAATGAACAGTGGTAAATATTGAATTGAAGCACTGCCCTGCGCATGGGTAAGAAGGTTATGGATGCGCAGTTGTCAAAAAGTGTAATTCTTAACAGAGAAAAAGCACTGTTAAGACGCCTTGCAAACTGCTGTCAGCACCCCCTCCCCCCTCGCTCGCTGTACATGCACTTGAAGGACACTATCTTCCGTAGAAAATGTGCACTTGAACATTTTTCTCAAAGTGTGGCCTGATATTATGTGAATTTAAACTATAACTCGACAGGCATTCACGATACGTTAACATGCACGAAATGATATTTAAAGCACGAATTTAAGATCCTGAATTTTATTTCAGGGTAGCATCAA
The DNA here is from genome assembly GCA_034695025.1 of Chamaedrilus cognettii. NCBI lineage: Eukaryota > Metazoa > Annelida > Clitellata > Enchytraeida > Enchytraeidae > Chamaedrilus > Chamaedrilus cognettii. The sequence goes on along the minus strand of JAQIWG010008506.1, from coordinate 7,778 downwards.
GCCTAAATATTTTAGCTCTGTATTGAAACATTTTACTCTAACCACGTTAAAATCGCTCTATATACGTCACTGCAAGGCGTCGACTGAGCGCTGCAGGGACCACGAGCGACGGATCGATGTCGGTCGGGGGCAGCCGGCCTCCCGAACCCCTCGGGCCCGCTGGTGGATATTGGTGACACGGCCGATAAATGATTTCATACGAGAGGGACTTCCGGTCTGCGTGGTCCCGAGTCGTTAGTGAGGGGCGAGAACGATTGAGGCTCGGATTGACCCGTAGCTGACCTGGATGGACCTTAAGCTGACCCGGATCGGTCTCGGATGAAATCATGGCTCGTAAACCGCGTTTACTCTTTTGAAGGTTATTCGGATTTTGCTTTGAGTGCTATTATTCGTGAGTACGCAGACCCAGGCCTAGTTTCTCAATCGAGAGTTGTTTGGTTTTAAATTGCCACAGAACAGAAATGACGTCACGACCCAATCAGATCGAGCAAATTAAATCCGAGATATTCAAATAACTCGCAAATAATTGAGAGTTATTCAAATAATCCTGGATCATTCAAATAACTCTCGATTGAACAACTGGGCCTTAACAATTCAGAATGCTGAAAGGAGTGTGGAAGAAGTAGGCCTATGTATCTATAGACTCTATAGACTATAAGGAGAGAGTATATTACGCAGTATATGTGGTATAGTATAGCGGCATGCAACTTGATGCCACACTGTAATATTGTTTTTATCATATTTCTGTGTTACTTTAAAATTATTTTTCAATCTTACTGTAGTTACAAAATACTCGTTACACCAGCCATTTTGCTCAAATGTCCTCGTCATGCACCAAGACAAGCTTGAAGACGCGTGGGCCTTCAATAATTGTTTAGTTCAATATATAGTTGTCAGAAGTGTGAGATATAACGTGTTTTTTCGACCACCGTGCATGTGGACCTATGTATACATACTTTAGGTCTATTACTCTCATATAATTTACTGTTTATGTCAATTTAGGCCTATTTTATTTCGCTCTTGTGCCTTAAATCCATGCGGGCTTCTTCATTCGCTATATATTACGTCGCGTATTACTCAATTCTTACTTATGTATAAACGTGTAGCCCCACATCGGAGTTTTACGAACTGTGTAATTGCTCCAACGTTCGATTAGCCTGATCGTGTTCTTTTGTTGAATGACAAAGAAATTAAACCGAGTCTGATTTGTGTATCGTCATGTCACATTGTTGAGTAACTTGCATTCATACACCCAACGATGCGGCTCAATAGCTCAAATATAGACTCAATAGACTGATTTAAAGCAATTCTACTTTATTAAGTGCAAATGCAAAGTGTCCATTTACAAAGCCGTTACGCTGCCGTTGCATGGCCATATAGCGTATATACTCTGAGTCGTGACTCGATCGATCGGTGTCCTGTAATAGTAACTCGGCCGAAGCCTCCATGCCCCGTGCCCCCGGGGACAGGGAGCAGTCGGTTGTGTACAGTGCTTCCATTGTTCCGTCCTTATTTCCAGATACGTCGAGATCTGACAAACTCTGCCATCAAAGGCCTGCGGCATTTTACCATCATTATTCTTTTTTGCGTTCTGTGATATTGGGTGTTTGTAAGTTAATGTCCGTTTAAATTCTTTGATTTTAGATGACTTTTTTCATCTTATCATTTATTATTTAAATAATAAATGAAGTAGCGTACCGAGTCTATCTCCTATAGAACATAGGAGATAAACATGCTTCATTAACAAGCGGTGATGATATTATAGTCATCAAGTTTAAAAGCGCAAATACCGGACACAATTTCTGAAAGGGAGTGCTCAGTGGATAGATCGGCAAACCGGTTCAAGAGACACGGCCAGTATTGCATTATAGCTATCCGGCTCTTTCCATGCCAAGTTTGTCAATGACACCACCCTCTACTCGTGATAGTGAGTGGAAGATTCTCCCCCAGTGCAGAAAGCGATCCGGCCGCTAGCAAGCTACCACTAGCCCGCCCCCTCTTAACTCACTTCATTTGAAACAGCGCATTATTCGATCCGTTTGTTTCATTGTTTATTTAGCGCCGGAATTATCTGATGCAGAGGTCTATTCTACGTAGACCAGTGCTTCTCAAACTCATTGGTGCCACGGACCGGCAAATCTTTTTCTCAGTTTGTCTCGAACCGGTGTAAACTCTCTCTTACAATACTCTTCTGCAGCTTAGGTTTGTTTGTATACAGTCGGCCGTGATGATACAAATACTACTACATGCTAGCTCATAGATAGTAGGATTTTCATTTTCTACAGAACTACACTTGACAGCTTGTAATGTAGACGGTTATGTCTTAAATATCAAACCAACATCAAAGATGAGAATTTTCCCTATTTTCCCTAAAATCATGATGGTCCGCAGTCTGGCGCCGGTCCGCGAACCTCCACATTGAGTAGCACTGTCATAGACTTCACTTGCCGCCTCTCCACGTCTGTTTCGCTTTTCCAACACAGCGCCGTCATCTGCGATCAACTAAGCCACTTTGCCCGGCGCGTGGGGTCATGGCGTAATCCCGGCGTCGAACGGGCGACTTTGGTTACGCGTGCTCATGTGTTGCCCATCAGGGTCGCCTGCTTCAATCGACGTATCCATTTGCAGCCTCCTGCGCCGCTGAACGCAGGGAAGGCGGGGCGCGTGCGGCTGAAGGAAGTCATCTTTCAACGGGACGCTTACAGGATCGGGATCCACTTGTTATGCGTTGATTTCCGGCGATGGTTTTCGGGCGTAATCCGCTTAATATTTCCTTCCTCGCGAATTTCGATAATTACTCCAGTCTACACGCATGTATCGGTTCTCCAACAAGGTTGCAAAAAGTGTTTAAATGTGAACACTGATTTGGAAGCATGAAGCTGTATTATGTGTATTATATAGAAGCCCATAATACCACGAAAGAATCAAGTACAGAAGGCTACTGTAGAGCCTACGTCGTTCTAGGCGTACAGTACTACGCCTGCTCAGCTTAACCCTGATATAATGTGTAGATTTAAGCTCACAATGTCATGCATTATATCGTGGTCAATCAACAATCTGTCGCTAATTAATCGTCCAGAAAATCTGCGTCTCTAACAACTCCACAATCACAACAACCAAGCATGGGGACCGGTCCCAACCTTGATTGCGACTTTATCATTAAAACGGCCGGAACCCCGCTGCGATCATCTATCGTTACGAAATCCCGCCTTGCATTCTAATCCCTATTTTGAAACCGGCACGACTTAGTTCCGCAGGGACTTCGCCTATAACCAGACTCGCATGTCACCCGGCATGTCCCGTCAGTCCCAAGAGATACCGAGCTCTGATTGGTCGTGCTAGGGGCGAGATAAGGGACCCCATTGGACGCCGATAAACGCTCGAATCCGCTCTGAATTCAGACCGTGACGTATTTAGATGAAAGTTTGCTCCGCGGCTATCCAACGGAACATCGGCATAGTATATTTTGATTTCGCGTGCTGAGACGCATTAGACGCTAGCATGTAACGGACGCGAGGTGGCGATAGTTTATGTAGTGCGTGTGATAGCAACAAGTTCTGTGAAGGTGTGAAGCAGAAAGGTGTATTGGAGGCGGGGTGGGTAGAGTTACTGGGGCATTCGGGATGGGCCATGCATGGCCTCCCTTGCTCTGGTTGTAAATGTTTGACAACATTTTGATAACAAATTAACATTCTGGCGTGAATTTTGTTACCATGAAATGTTTTAATAATAATAAAAATAGTGTCAAAGAGAGAAATTTTTTCTCTCCCCCCAACAACTAAGAAATGGTCTTTCCCTTTTTGAGGATGTTTTTGAGATAAGTGGTAGGCCTAAACTATTTCGACATAGTCTTGATGATCGAGTTTCGCACCCCCCCCCCAAAGCCTCCATTCGCAAGCTTTTTGAAAAGAAATGTTAGGCCTACAGGCGATTATTTTTGTCCCCCTGCTCATGACTTTTTCCAACTTACTTTATCTTGAGTTGTCTGCTACGAAATAACCCCTACCCCCCCTCCTCACCCATATCAATCCTGGATCCACCCTACATGTGTGTAACCAGAACATGCGTTTAAGTGAGGAAGTTGCTACAAATTGATCTGATTAGAAGTCTTTGACTAAAGTATAATTTCGCTGCGCGCTGATATGAGATTTGTTTCGCCCCGTGAATGACGTCTGGTCACGCTGGTGACAGGGACTAAACAACGCCTATCGCCGTGTGAAGTAGTTAATGGCAGATTCATGTCAATTAAGAGCGCATCTGGTTGAATTCTCTTATTCTCTGAAGATAGTTAACTCGGCACTTTATCGTCTGCTAATTGCTTCATTATAAGTGCCAATATAAAGCTAATTGAAAGATCTAATTTTTGATTATAGACAACTCATACCTTGTTGGCCATCATTTAGCAAAAATTTTATTTTTTGTACTACAACATAATCACTAAAGCTTACTCGGTTGACGCATTTGGATTGGATTTAAAAAATGTCAACCCTTTCTACTCCTTTTCTACTCAAACAGTAAACAGTATCCTGGTGTATCTATTGATACGGATCAATGATATCTGAGCTCGTAACATAGCATATTGCTTATCGTCTTCGAGACGAAGAAAAATACAGATCGAACGGCTAAAAGTTCTGATAATATGTCAGCCTATTCTAACCAAGGGAATCTACGAGACAGATCACTGAGAGAATTTCCGGAGCCTAGTAACCGCACAAACTGACTGTATCCAGTCGCGTCGCGCGGAGTAATTCGATAAGAGCTTTGGGCCGACGCAAAAGAGTCCAGTTTGGATTATGGTTGTGCATTGAAAGCGTGTTACCTAAATATACGAGTAAAATCTTATAAAGTGTTCATGTCGGCGCTAGTGTTACTATCATGACATTGTGTACATCGAAATATAGAAGCTATTTTATATATCATTCAGTCCACGGAAAGTTTAGTTGTGCTTCGAACGCTTGTTAGCGAGCTAACCTTAACTTTTGAATATTATTACTGAATTGTTTTGCAAAGAAAGATTTGATTTGTTTTCTATCTCATCCCTGTAAATTGAGTGTTGAGTGTTCTTTATTGCTTCAATTCCCTCTTATTTCATTTGATCTTAATGGTTGTGATAACGTTTTCTATCAATTGTGCGCGAATGTCACGGCAGCCTATGTGCATATTCACTTCAATTGCTTTTGATTATGAACTGGAGATGTTGCTGATTTGAAGTCAGTGATTTGAAGTCATGATTATAGTCTTGCTATAATATTTTCAAATTTTTCGTCGGTTTTTGTGTTATTTTTGTGAAGTATTTGATGTCAGACCAACTGTTTAGTTTCTTCAAACTCATTCTCTAATCTGTATCCTACACGTATAGGGCCTAATTTCTTCCGCGTGTGTATCCATCTAGAAGTCGCACCCTCTCAGTCCAACCCGTCGATGTTAATGTCTCAGAGCGCACACAGCGTAACAAACGGAGGAACGTGGGGGCCGCGTCCCCTCAGATTTGGGTCAAGGAGACGCAACGAGCAAATACATTTATCTTTTCATAATTTGGTCTCAAAATCCAGTCTCCGCGATATTGATTGAAGCATTCGTAAAATTTAAGATGTCCGGCTACATAGGTGTAAACCTATTCAACCTATATCAGCTACTGCTATATTTATAATGAAAAAACTGGACGCTTGCAATATTCATGTTTCTCTCTACCCCCCTCTCACCCCTCCCTTGCTGGTTTGTTTTCAAATGAACGAAAACTATCGACTTTGCCTGGAAATAGCGGGATTTACTCCCCCCCACCACGCTCCCCCCACATTGTGGAACAAGTGTACGCCACTGCATGCGAATGTTTTCCATTTCTCGCCAACAGCTCTTCAGCGTCCTTCTAATCGCCTCTCGCCGCTCTGACCGCACTAATTGTCCAGTCGGAATGGACTCCGCCTCGAACCCGCTCGCGAGATGGAATCTGCGTCAATCCTGCTTGGCACTTGCTAATTTGCATACCGGCTGGAGCAAATTTGAAAGTAAAATCAGCAGGTCTAAGCTAACCTGAACCCTAACCTAGCCCCAACTCTAGCTCAGCCCTGGCCCTGACTTGCTAACCCTAACGCAGCCAGAACCCTAATCAAAATCTAAACTTATTTAAGTTCCAAAAACGACGAATTTCTCCAGCCGGTATGCAAATAAGCGAGAGCCAAGATGGATCGGCGCAGAGTCTATTCTCGCAGCGCGCTCATCCGCGCAGCGTTCTTCTCCGCGAGACCGATACTCGACCTAATGAAAGTGGTCAGGTCATTTTCAAGCGTGAACACGGCGCCGGGTCGTTATCGGCAAGTCTTTGTTTCGCGCCGCCATCAGAGAGAGCGACGCTGGGATGGAGAGAAAGAGAGTGATGGAGAGGCAATGAATGGGAAGAAGAGGGAATGAATGGGAGCAAGAGGGAATGAATGAGGCAATGAGTGGACAGAGTGTGAGGAATACGGTAGGCCTACATACAAGCAAAAGACAAAAGGAGATTGTACCGGTATGCCGAAAGGAAGAGAAGGATTGAATCTAATCTGACAATTGAAGCAGAAGGATGCTATAGCCTAAAATACTAGAGAGCGACGAAATCAGAGATAAAAAGAAGAGGCTAAGCGGCGAGCTGAGCCAGCGGTCGGTTCAAGACAATAGAGTATCACCTAAGGCATCAATTTAAAAGCGATTTCTTAATTGCATACTTCAATGCGCTCACCAGAGCTCATGCACCGAAGTTCTACTGCATTGGACTGAATTTGATGCATTATATTCTCAAAAATGAAACAAGTTTGTATTTAATATTGTATTGTATTTAGGCTGGGTATTTAGACTAGGTTAGATATTTAGGCTAGGTATTTAATAAAATTAGAATGTAATATTTGTGTTTAAAGACAGCAGCGGCCTATGATACCAGCCGACTACAATGAACACAGACTGATAGCAAACTGCGCCCTCGCTCTGCTGGCCGCCAACGACAGATGACAGACGTATAGGCATCAGGCAACCATGCAGGGCCGTAGACTTGGGCAAGTTTTGGCGGTTGAAAAACCCCCACTCCCAAAGTGAGGAAAAACGAATTTGGATGTTTTTGATATATCGAATTTCTTTTAAAAATTTCAAACCCGCCTCGTAAAAATATTTTAAATTCCCTAACGAAAGTTCCCACGAAATTTGTAAGACGTCCCAGGACAGGGCTGTCTAAAACGATTAACCCCAGATAATTCTGATTTCAATATCTCCGTCAGCGCCTCCTCCCCCCCCCCCCTGATCAGTTAACGAGTTCTGCACGAAAAGAAAAAATATCGACTGGCGAGTTGAAAGTCACCCCCCCCCCCTCGAACTGAAGTTCAGTCTACTTCCCTGAAGGCAACGCACCAAAAAAGCAACCCGCAGCGTACTGCGAATGAGCGCAATTACAGCGGCGCTGCTCGCTAGTGGGTGCTGCGGGAAGATAAGGAGTCCTCGCCAGGCAGGGCCTATCAGATGTCCGGGGGGGGGGGGGCGCACAAACGTCATGCGAACTGTTAAGGACCGCTCGGACGTCGACTGAATTAAAAAGCGATGGATGCGAATTGGGGCGGATCTTCGGAAGTGGATTTGAGTCCTCTTAGTTAGCTCGCGAAGGGACAGTGGAGAGCGAAGGAAACAAAACACGGATATTAACAGATTATAAACGACAAAAAATGGGGTTGATTAATTTTAGCTATTATCATTATTTGGCGCTCTATTCCATGACAATTTTCTAATTAAGCTCATGAGCGGGGGGGGGGGGGTGCTGA
>JAQIWG010008505.1:0-11374 GCA_034695025.1 Chamaedrilus cognettii | reverse complement strand
TCGGCAATTGGTTTAAGTTCTTCCTTGAACAACAGCGAATGAATTGTACGTATAATGCAATTATTGCTGGATTTCATGGATTCAATGAAGTTAACTTTACGTATTCTGGCTTGATGCTCCAGTGAACGCACTCACTTTTTTCGCATGGCCTCACGGTGACCCAGTTTGGCCAAAAATTTGCATCAGAATTTTATTAGATTATTAGATTAGATTAGCCATAAACCTGTTGACATCGTTTGTCAAAGATAAGAGTAAGCAGGCAATTATAATTATAATTATCGATTTCATAACAATAATTGGCAGCAAGTCACGTCGATCCACATTCAGCCCAACAAGCTGCCGCTCGATCAATGAACTCAGACGTCTAGGCCTACAGCTGCAGGCCTTTAGCCTAACTTTCGCCATTCGCATAATACCCTTCTTTCGCAAGTGCCTTTCGCAGATAGGCCTTTCGCTGTTTACACGTGACAGACTTTCGCACTTAAGCGACTCGCACTTCGCACTTTACCGGAGGCCGTTTTCCTACGCCCGATTATAGTAATGATTTGGGCGTCGCAGTAGTTTATTGTTAGGTGTGATCGTACAGTTAAGACCTATGAATAGTTTTTAATTTCTATCAACACGATAATCCTCCAGTCCTTTTCTATTGTTGTCATTGTCGCAGTTTGTTTGGTTCTTGGCTTGCAGCCCAGAGCTCCACGGACCCGTAGACGACAGACAACAACCTAGTTCAGCAATAATGGTAATAATTATTATTTTCAGGTCATTGAAGCAAAATCGTTCATGTCCTTAATCTAGTGAGAACACTGACCGTCACGACCCTTATCACTTTTTACAAAAGCATGTTTGTAGCGTGAGCTTAAGAAAAGATATTAATGTGCAATTTGATGCAAAATTCATAAAATATAGACGCTGTCTATACAATGTCAAGCTATTACATTATAAATTGTACGTACTGTACTATTTTATTATACTTTAAACTATACATTTAGTTGCACACACTTAATTGTTCACGTTTAAAATCCGAAGTAAATATAATTAGTGGTAGAATAGTCAATTAAGTTTTCGATCACGGGCCATTTTGATTTTTATTCAATGATTTGTGATTGTTGTATTATGATTTTTTGTTAGGTACTCCTGCAAGCCTGATTAGGACGGAATGCATGATAAGGCGATAGTGATTTAGCATCCGGTTGCGCAGGCGACGCGGCACGTACGAAGATGGATGCAGTGAAAGCCTTCAACGCGGAGGCAAGTAGGCGTATCAATATCAATATAAATTATACTGCTGCCAGGGCCTGTTTCTCTGAGTTTCCCTGACTTTAAACCTAAACTTAGTCCTATATCAGATTTGAAAAATTAAATCCAACCGCCATGACGTCATCAGTTGGTATCAGGGGCCGTAGTCACCATAGTTGCGACTGCCTAGCTCGAGCGAGTTTTGAAGTGGCTCCAGCTACATGTACATGTAAATGGCCAATGCCGTGCATGTGTTTTTGGATGACGCGACCTCAAACCTCGCTCAAGCTAGAAGTCGCGGCTATGGTGACTACGGCCCCAGGAACGTGGCGGTGCGAAGTTTCAAATAACCAACGATAAGATTTGCGTATGGTTTTCTTAAAAACTTATTAAGACTAAAATTTGCATAAGATATTTTGAGAAACAGGGGGGCGCCGCTATTTTGCAAAATGCGAAACGGCGAGAAATATCAACGCCGAAAACGCTAAACACATTCTGCTAAAAACTGTCACGAAGTGAGACTAAAACGCGAAGAGGGTTTTATGATTTTTATTTTTCGAAACTGGCGCCAGCATCTGCTAAGCCTGATGTTACGACCTATAGTCTATAGGCCTACTAGTGTGACCGTTACACGTGTCCACTCGTCTTTGTTGCAGTGGTCATAAACCAATCGTTCTATCTTACTGATTGGCCAAGGCCAATGGTTCATCTTTGAAGACGCAGGCCTGCAAGTTGTAAAAGTTATGTGCCTAAAATGCGAAATATTTTGCAGGTGTTTTTAGCGTTTTAGGCTTTGATATTTTTTGCCGTTTTGCGCTTTGCGAAATAGATGCATCAAAAACAGGGCCCGAGTTGCACTCCACCCTAGCGGATGATTTTAAATCATTATGATTATCGTATGCACTATACTGTAGGCTTGTATTGTGACTTGAAAATATTCAAAGACAACTGAATTGAAATTATTGAGAGACTACACAGCCTAACACTAACCGGGTGCGGGTGATAGATATCACTGAGATCACTGAGTGTGTGTGCAGTGTTTCTACTAGACATCGACGATTTTACTCGCTGGTCATCTAAAAACTGCTTGGAGTTCCTCAATATTACTTGACATTTGTAGGAACGCGGGAGGGGGGGGGGTGGCACTAACAAAAGTTTTTGAGACCACTCTTATCAGTCCTTATCCAACTTTTAGACCATTCTTACAGTGCTTGTCGAATTTGGAATCAACTCGAAGCGCTGCCGCTCGTTTTGTCAACCGCAAGAAAAATCGAAATATGTGCAAATTATGTGCGAATGTGACTTCAATTATCTTAGAGCTACGGACCGCGTGTAATAATTCAGAAAGTTCTGCAAATTTTGGTATTTCTTACTGCACATTCCTATTCCCGTGTAACGTTCAATTCAAACTTTTTGGCCAGTGCATTATGGTTTTATAACTAGAGATATTGGTTAAAATACACTACATATAGGCTACATGAAGGGCTGCCATAGGCATCGAGTTTCTTTTTCAAGTTCCGGGGCAGAAAAAATAAGCTAAATTGTTATCTCATTGTAAATGGAACATGAAAAAATTATCTTGAATTTTTGAAAATGAATATACAGGGTGCGGCAAAAAAACCCCCCTTAACAGATTTTAACTCAGCCAAAAATTAATATCTTTGCTTCATCTTTTCAGGGATTGTAGCTGAGATAATTTGACACAAGTTCTGAAAATTTCACTTGAAAATCTGCTTGTATTCAAAAGTTATGAAACTTTTACCCAATTTTTTTTAAAAAGTGTTTAACTAACGCAGTGATGCTTGCAAATAACATTTTGATGCCTGCTAATCTCCGAAATTCGTCGCTATACTGGCAGAACCTATTTTTGACAGAATTTATTTTGACAGAATACCATACATGGGGGGGGGGTGATGCATGCAAAGTTGATTGAGGACTGCCAGAACGTTGCGCCGCCTGCATTCATCTTTCAACAAGACGGCGTACCAGCTCATGCTGCATGCCAGTCGCAGGAATGGCTTTAGTGTTACTGCCCGGACTTCATCAACAAAGATGAATGGTATCCGAACTCTCCAGATCTAAATCCACTTGACTATCATGTCTGGGGAGCGATGCTTGAAAGGTACCTGACTCACAGGCCAAAGCCGAAGGACAAGACAGAACTCAAGACGGTACTGGAGGCGATTTGGACTGACCTGCCGCAGGCGCCAATTGATAAAGCTGTCCTTGCCTTCAGGGAAAGTCTCAAGGCCTGCATCAGCGAAGACGGTGGCCACTTTGAATATCAGCTTAAGTAAGCCAGCAAAAATCAGCCGTTTTCAGGGCCACCAAATTATTCAAAGGGAATCAAAGCGCTCCGTTACTGAGACGCTATTTTGTAACGTCAAAAACTCAAGCCGCTTTAACGTGTGGTTGATTTCATTTTTCGTTTTTTTTACAAGAACTTTCATAACTTTTGAATGCATTAATGTTTTCTTTGAAATTTGGGGACCTTGTGTCAAATTATCTCAGCTACAATCCCTGAAAAGAAGAAGCAAAAATATTAATTTTTGGCTGAGTTTGTTGCGAATCTGCTAGGTGTGTTTGTGATGTGTCGTATGGTTGACTCCTGTTGTGTGCTGGTGCAGCTGAGCTCTCTGTCGGAGCTCAAGCCGCCCGTGTCGCGCCTCAAGATGGCCAACATGACAAAGCTGGCAATGAAGGCTGGCAAGTACTACAAGCACATCGTGCAGGGCGTAGAGAAGTTCATCCAGAAGGTGCTTCTAGCGGTTATTTCATCCCTGACAGTGACATGTCTTAGAAGTACCAGTGAATTTAAAGCAGCACTCTTGAGATCAGGCACTGAGATGTCTTCCCTCTATAGAACACTTATTTTTTGATCCTGCTCTTATTTTTTCAGTTTCAAATTGGTGCATTCTAGATACTCACTTCAAGGTGCTTGGCCTGTATCTTAGTTCACTGCTCGTGCCAGTACAAGGTATCTGGCTTGTACAATGTACATGTACATCATTTTTGACTGTTCTAGTATTAGCGTGAGTAAAAGGTGTCTGGTCTGTATGTCATTCTTGACTGTTCTAGTGTCAGCCTGAATACAAGGTGCCTGGTTTGTACGTCATCGATTCCATTGTGCGCCAATCTCGCCATCAGTTCGGCGTCGACAGAGATCAATTTGCGTCTCGATTTGCTAGAAACATCGGCATGACAATGATGTACCTGCTGGAGACGAGTAATCCGGATGATAAGGTATGACGTGCTCCATGGTGAGATCTCAGCAGCGGTGATACCATTGAAACAAAGTGGAATATTCCTAGATTATGGGTATCTTGGCCTAAAATATCCCTAGATTGTGTTTTTGACAAAAATATCTAAAGCTTTCATTATAAAATGATTTTTTTATAAAACTTTTTATAAAAATATCCCAAGATATCTGAAGATTGAGCTGAAAATCAGATCCCTAGACCACTGAAATATCCTTAAATCTAGTGATATATTCCAAGCTTGTGGCATTACAAGTCAGCGGTATGTATTAATAAAGTTATTGTAGTTATCATGTCATAGATGGGAAGAAAGTTGAGCAGGTCAGCGAGTTTAAATATCTTGGAGCGTGGATTACAGAAGATGGAAGATGCGAAGTAGAAATCAGGATGAGGATAGGAATGGCAAAGGATGCTTTTAGCAAGAGAAAGGAGTTGTTGACTAAAGGCCTCAGCGGGAAAGTGAAAAGAGGATCGTGAAGCCGGTGGTTTGGTATGTGGCACTATACTGCACTGAAACTTGGACAATGGACACTCAAGAAAGAGGACATAAGAAGAATAGAAGCATTTGAAATTAGAGTATAGAGAAGAATGGAGAAGATAAGCGAGACAGAGAAGATAATAAATGAAGAACTGTTGTGGAGAGTGGGGGAAACAGGACTATGATGAAAGTGATAGTTAGATGAAAGAAAATCTGGATTGGATATGTATTGAGAGGGGAGGGATTGTTGAAAAATATGATGGAGGGAAGAATGAAGGGGATGAGAGGACCGGGATGGCCACGGATCGGGATGATAGACGAACTGCTTGATAAAGGAATTGCATGCGGAGATGAAGAGAAGAGTCGAAGATCGGCAGGATGGAAGGTTTGGACACTAGACTTGCCATATGGCAGAACACTGAAGAAGTTACCATGTTTGATGTTTAGATTATTATATACACGAGGCCAAGTGTCTGTGTTTGCGCAATATTGCACATTTCATTGTTTAGACGATGTTCCTGATCAATGAGTTTTACCACCTTATGCCCTTCCTGTCACAAACGCAATAATATACTATTCTAGCATGATATATTATCATCTAGCGACTCTGGTCTTTTAACGGTTTGAGGGCATCTGCGCTATGGTTTACAGCTAGCAGCTCTGGGATTTGAACTCACGGCTTGGGACTTCTGATCTTTATGCTGTAACCACTAGCTAATTTAAAGTTGAAAATTTTTTATGCTGCTTGAAATTATATATTTGTTCTAAATTTGAGTTAATTGGTAAATTCAGTTGATCACACAGTGACACACACACACGCACACCTAGTAGGATGTGTAATTTATTTAAATATAATTATTGTAAGTTGTCACTCTTTGCGGAGTATTTCTGAAATTCATTTCAATTAGTTCTGTTAGTGTTCTTTGAGATATTTTAAAGTCCTATATTTTAGGTGTTGCATCTTTTTCATTTTTGTTTGGACTACACCACAGCGAGGCGTTGTGGTGTAGTGATTAAGGCGTTGGACTTCGAGTCCAGAGGACCTGGGTTCGAGTCCCGGCGCCGGCAACTATGAAACCATGGCGTTACAGGCCCTTCAGCAGCGCTGTTAAACACACAAGTGTCGCTAGCTGATAATCATCGTTCAAGAGTCATTTATTATTCTGGTTGGCGACAGGAAGGGCATCCGGCCATAAAAATCCAGCTCCAATACAAACGTCTAACCCGTGTTAACATGGACACGGCATTACAGACTTGCTTGTTGCGCGTAATAATGGATTTCAAAAACAATGATTATTATTTATTATTATACTTGCATGATCTTTTTGCATTGTGTGTCCAACTGTCCATACTCTGTGATCTTAATGAACGCTTTCTAATGGATGACTGGAATATAATATTGTGTCCTTTGATATATAGTATATTTTAGTTAATGTAATGAAAATACTGGGTACTGTATGTCCTCTCCTATTAATTGAGATTGCAGCAATCAGGTCACAGGTTTGACCCTAGTGAACTCGGCTGGTGGGCATAAATAGGTGAGGATGTACATTGTCAATTTGTTAGATTCATGAAACAACGTGAACATAATAATCATGATAATTTTCGGGCAACTTTTAAGGCCGGCTGCTAGACTTCGATTTGAAGCGCGATTTTATTTTGTAGTCCGAATTAATCAATCAGATTATTCGATACAATTCTTTCATATATTTTCATTGGTTAATTTGGACTAAAAAATAAAATCGCACTTTAAATCGGAGTGTAGCAACCGGTCTTTAGAGCCCCGTAGCACGACCAAAGTCATCACAAGGGCGCAGCACACTATAAACCCATAATATGGCAGTGGGAGCAATAATTGCAGTTCACAATACCTGGATACATTAAGAAACGTATTGTATCTAAACCGGCGGAAGAATTGACTCTTTTCAACAGTTTACTATTCAGCCAAATTTATGATAGATATGTTTCGATAAAAATCTTTGTTTGAGTATCTTCGTGAACAGGATTATTGACGTGTAGCGGTAGTCTATTCCCTCTGCGGAGCCACCACGAAGCAGTAGGCAATGCTTATGCGGAGTACGCGGGCTGTGTAACATTGGCTCCGTTGCTAGCAGCAGGAAAACGTCAATATGTGGAGACATTGTTAGGTTGTAATATACCTACCCACCATTGCGAGTTAACCTCAAGTAAACAATCTGCGGATTGTGTGACGTCACGCCAGTCATTGGAGATTGACAACGGTCACTCTCAACTCGCCGATTGACCAACTCGAGGTGAACTCGCAATGGTGGGTGCGGATATAAGAACCATGAAATACGTTGTTTCATGAATCTAACGAGTTGACAATGTAGGTATCAACGTACTACTCGTGTTAACTGCATAGCGCTGTTGGCTGCGTAGCGCTGGCCCTGCTGCTAGCATGCAGCAGGAATTGTGAATGAGACATAGTCAATTTGTATGTGCCACGATACAATTTAAGCATAAACGGACTACCAGTGCTGGCTGCGTAGCATTGCAGGCTGCGTAGCGCTGCAGGCTGCGTAGCGCTGCAAGATGCATAGCGCTGCAAGATGCGTAGTGCTGGCCCCACTGCTAGCAGCAAGGCAATACCATGCGCGCAGATCACCTGGTGGCGCACGGGCGCATGAGTGAGAAGGACGCGCGCCAGAAGTTCAAGCAGATCGTGTCCGCCGTAGCGTACTGCCACTCGCGCCACGTCGTGCACCGCGACCTCAAGGCAGAGAACCTCCTGCTCGACTCGGCGCTGAACCTCAAAGTGGCAGGTCTGCAGCGCAGATTTATGTTTGTACCTAGACTCTGATGTTGAAAACAAGACATAGATATTTTCATTTTTTTCTCATTTGTTACTACATGGTAGATTACATTAGTACATGTTTACAGATTTAATCAGTACAAACAGTCAAGTAATGTGTCTAAACAAAAAGCGATGAAACTCCAAAAAGGCTTTAGCTTCTGTGTAACCCCTACAGTACAGGAATATTGTTGACAAGCTGAAAGTTGAATACAAGCCATGCATCCAATTGGCTTTATCTCAGATTTATTTAGCATGAGGTTACTTGGTGGTTTAGGTGCGTTTCTGAAGCGTTACCGTGTGTGTATATTTGTGATGCAGATTTTGGCTTCAGTAACGTGTGTCCGCCGGGCAAGCTGCTACGCACTCACTGCGGCAGCCCGCCCTACGCCGCCCCCGAGCTCTTCGAGGGAAAGGAGTACGACGGGCCCAAGGCCGACATCTGGGTCAGTTCAAATCTTCAGAATTCGATTGATTCTTGAACTTGATTATACTACTGGTACTTTATGCCTACTACTTTTTGCTATCGCTTGTTACTTATTGCTGTTGCTTAATTATTTATGTATTATTAGTATTATTATTTATTGCTTAAACATACGGTACGTATTTCATATACGGTACTTAATACTTGATTGCATGCACTTAATCGTTACGACTGAACGTCATTATTCATTTACTACAGGTGCCTTGTTATCAACTCCGATGCTGGATCAGGTACAGAGTATAAAACACCTGACAATCGTGTGTATCTTCATGAAACTGTCGTGTAGCAAATGATGCCTTCAGAAACAAAATTTATATGATTTATGTATTAAGATTATGCTGTCCTTCTGTGTTGGATGTACTATTGTCCAATGGCAGTCATCGCTAGTGCAAGTCAACGTAGTAGTTGTGTGGATAATTAATTGACTTGGACTTGGGCTCATTTTTCCATCCATGGAAGTCTATCAAAGGTTTCTTAGATTTGATTGGCTGTCTCTCACACAGTGTAGCATGGCACATAGGATCAAGGTTTCCGTGGATAATATGTATGAAAAAATTTGTCCTCCGAGCTCTTTTGTTAATTAAATATCATGTAGAATGTCACGAAAGTGATAGGAACTAAATTAATCCTTGCTTATGCATCACTGTTTAGGGTTCATGGTCATGCATAATGCAGACATACAGCGCTGCAAGCACGCAAATGTGGTCAGGTCACCGTGACGTCACTGGACACCGAAATGGATTCCAAGTCCATGATTATTATTATCATTGTTATTGTTTGAGAATCAGGCCCCTGGCTTCCTGCTCAACAACAATGGTCAGCAGGAAGCCAGGGGCCTGATTCTCAAATAATTCTTATGTTTTCTGAAATTTATCTTGAATCAGATTTCATGTATAAAAGGAAATTCTTGAATTGCTGAAAGCTACAGCATTATCATCCTGTGTTACATTGCCGAGTTTCAAGTAGCAAATGTCAAGATTTTTTTAAGATATGCTAATGAATGAACTGCTTAAGGCTGATATATTCCTGGAATCTTCGTGAATGAGACACCTGCTTTGTGATTTCCGCAGTGTGTAGTGTGTGAGATACAGAGTCTGAGTATAGTGCAGTACATGATAATATACATGTGTGTTGAACGCGGTACCTTACAGAGCTTGCATAATAGTGCTGTACATGCTGGTGTGTGTGTTGTATGTGTGGTACAGAGCCTGAGTATCGTACTTTATGTGCTGATATGTGTTGTATATGTGGTATAGTACTCCATGTGTTGATATGTGTTTTGTGTAGTACAGAGTTGAATAGTGGACAAAGAGGGTGGTAGAGAACTCGCATGTGCTGATGTGTGTTTTGTGTGGTACAGAGCTTGGGTAGAGAATTTCTATGTGCTGATGTGTGTTTTGTGTGGTGCAGAACCTGAGTATCGTACTCTATGTGCTGATATGTGTTTTGTGTGGTGCAGAACCTGAGTATCGTACTCTATGTGCTGATATGTGTTGTATGTGTGGTACATAGCTTGGGTATCGTACTCTATGACTGATATGTGTTGTATATGTGGTACAGAGCCTGGGTATCGTACTTTATGTGCTGATATGCGGCACGCTACCCTTCGACGGGAGCACCCTCAACAGTCTGCGCAGTCGCATCCTTGCTGGCGTCTTCCGAGTCCCCTTCTTCATGACAACAGGTCTGACGCGCTTCCACGCTCCTTCTTACGATTTGTAACGAGATCATTATCAACATCATTAACGTTTTACGTCCACTTTTCCGTGTATGTATGTATGTATGTATACATACATAAAACTTTGGACCTACACAATTACACTATATGCATTGGCTGCTAGGACGCCTATCAGTTCAAAAGTCACAGTAAAGCTGCCAAGTACCGTGCCACAAACTAACATCTCTCAGACTCTCACCCTTCACCAATAGATGATCAAAGCTCTCTAAAGATTCTAGAATCTTTTATCAATACGATTATTATAGATACTAGATAGCCCTGTAGACTTGTTTGGCTGAAATCTTGAGCTCATCCTAGTTATCTTGGTCTTGTTGTACTGCTATACAGGGTGATTCAGAAAAACGGGAACCAATAGAATGATCACTATATCTCAACAAATTGCCAATCGATTTACATGTAATTTAATGCAACGAAACCAGAGAGATTTGCGATTATAATGAACTCATAGTTTGTGTTCAAACTGTCCACCATTAGCTGCTACACGCGCACGAAGACGGCCACGCCATTGTTTGACTGACGCGTCAATGACGCGCTCGTCCAGCTTTTCCCACTCATCCACGATGCGCTGTTATGATTATATAAACGCGAACTGTAAGGAAATCGACATAAATATTTATCGAGCAGCGGAACAGTAGCATACGCCTACGACGTTAAAAGTTTCATGTAAATCGATTGGCAGTTGGTTGCGTAATAATGATTATTTTACTGGTTCCCATTGTCCTGAATCACCGTGTATAATACTTGGTGTGTCGGTCGTTGTTGGTTAGTGAAGGCTGTTGGTTTGTGGGTCGTTGATTGTGGAGCACAGTGATAGGAACTTGAACCTGCTAATGATGTTACCTACTAGCGTGCACCTTGGGTCAGCCCTGGCTGCCTGCAGGTCCAGGTCTATTGTCAATGCTGCGAATGGACAACAATGCTCAACTGCAGCGCACCCTGTATCATCTCTGGACAATAATTATAGTCAGCATGGTAGTAGGCCTGGCCCTGCAGGCTATAGCTTAAGATTTGACCGTGGTAACATTGCAGGCTATTATGAATGCACAAGGGTCTTGCTGCAACCTATTTTAGAAGAACTTACATGCGTCATACATGCTCTCAATAATTCTTATGAGGGTGTCAGAACTACTTTGCATTTAAAAATCACAGCCTTATATGACAGCATTGTATATGCACTCAATGAAGCTGCTCATCGCTATATACCTAAACAAAAGCATGATGCTTTGAAACATTGGTGGGATGCAGAGCTTGATGCATTAAAGCAGAGAGCCATGCTCTCCAATAAAATTTGGGTTGATAGTGGTAAGCCAAGGAGTGGGGGAATCTTCGATGCTAGAACGCATGATAAATACTGTTATAAGTCACT
>JAQIWG010008504.1:0-11376 GCA_034695025.1 Chamaedrilus cognettii | reverse complement strand
GCTAGCAGCAAGGTCGCCTCCACTACTGTCATGCTGTTTGTAGAGAGCGCCATCTTCCTTCTGCTCAACGCGCCCTATGACCTGTTAAGGAATAATTGGCAAAACAGTGTCCGGTTCCATCATTGGCTCTATCATCTCGGCATGCCGGACTGCTTGAGTGAAGTTATTCACGACACGGTCATCATGCTGACGTACGTGAGCAGCGCGCTCAACTTTGTCCTCTACATGCTGACTGGAAGCAAGTTCAGGAAGGCGTTCCTTGACACACTTCTCAGACGTACAGCCTAGTGCTAGACACACTCTGCAGGCGTGCAGCCTAGTGCTAGACACACTCTGCAGGCGCACAGCCTAGTGCTAGACACACTCTGCAGGCGTACAGCCTAGTGCTAGACACACTCTGCAGGCGTGCAGCCTAGTGCTAGACACACTCTGCAGGCGTGCAGCCTAGTGCTAGACACACTCTGCAGGCGTACAGCCTAGTGCTGGACACACTCTGCAGGCGCACAGCCTAGTGCTAGACACACCCATACAAAAAAAGCACATGCACATCACATGTGAATCACATGTGTTCTCGTGTGGAAAACATGTATAGCACATGTGGTTTCATGTGAATCACATGTGTTGTCCGAAAAACACATGAATCTACATGTGATTCACATGTGGATCACATGCTTCAGAGGTAGACCGCATGTAGTCGACATGTAAATCATGTGGTTCACATGTAGCTTACATGAGACCACATGTGGACCACATGTGAAGCATGTGCTTCATTTGTGTTCCACATATTTCACACGTGAACCACATGTGGTTCTCAACAAATCACATGTGAATTAGGTCGTCGACATGTGATTTACGTTTACATGTAAACCACATGTGTTGCACATGAGACCACATGTATTTTAGATGAGACCACATGTGGACCACATGTAACGCATGTGGTTGACATGCGATCCACATGCTTCACACGTGAACGACATGTGGTTCCCAAGAAACCACATGTGGAATGCATGCAAGGCGTGTAGTTGACATGCAAACCACATGTAGAGCACGTGATCCAAATGTGATCCACATGCTTTACATGTGAACCACATGTGGTCCACATGGAACCTCATGTAAATCACATGTTTGAGCATTTGGTTCAAATGGGGTTAGCATTCTTCACATATGAACCACATGTCAACCACACGTGAAGTTTATGATTCACATGCTTCACGAGTAAATTGCATGTAGTCCACGTAAAATCACATGTAGCAGCATGTGAATAATATCTGAACTATGTTCTGTGCGTTTTGCGCACTGGCTTCGCTGATGGTCCACATGAAACACTTGGGCTGGATCATTTTGATCATATGCTGGGCGACAATATGAAAATTATCTTGCTGGTCGCCCCATTTTTGTTTAATCTTGACTATATATGAGTATGTATTTAAAGAAGATTGGGGGAGGGGGGGGGTGCAAAGGTAGCATGACATGCGACTCGTCACAGGTTATCTCAGTCTCGGATATAAGGATCATTTAGGGCATCGGACTAATCATAAAATATGGGACGGAGCCGGAATCCAGACTTCGGTTCAGGCTCGGGTAAAATCAATGCATAGACTAAGCCTAAATTTGAATTATGCAGAGGCTTCGACTTAGTGCAGACTAATGCTAAGGCCAAGTCTTGACTTAGGCTGATTTCAAGTCTAAGCCTATGCTATGCCACACTTACATTTGAGCAAACGATATGTTTACGGCATATTCTCTACAGTGGCATCTCTATAATTGGTTTGGAAAAGATTATATGCTCGGAATAACCTGTAGATAGGCCTACTCCATAGTACAAAAGGACAATATTTGGGAAATTAAACGCAAAATGTTTAGTTTTTAGTAAATGAAATTAGGACGATGTCTTGAAAGTAAATTGTGGTTTAGCGATTTTCTATATTTAATTTTATTTATTTTCTATATATTTTTCTTCTTCTCTTGTTTGTCCTGTAGTTCGCTGTGTGTTGTGCCTGCATATGTATCTATTATTTATTTGATGAATTAAACACTTGTATAGTTCTGAATTATAGCGAGCAGAGAAAAAACATTTATTGAAGCAGAGTAAATTATCCAAGAAAGTCAAGCATTTATACTGCCACAATGTCTTCTTTAACATCTCCGTTAAAACTCACATTTGATAAAGTCAAGAACGGGGAAAAGCAGCTCTTCCCCGTTTTTGAGTTTATTATCAAAAGGAGACTAGATGTATTTTGAAAAATAAATGCTACGTGCAACTATAAATTCAAAAACAATTTAAATGGCATTGCTGGTCAAAATTTGTGATTAGGCTTCTAAACTAAACTCGAAAAAAGGGTTGCTCTCTGGCCCTATTATGGCGCCGAGTCTCGCTCCAATGAAGGGCAGAAAGCGTCGATTTACGACACGCCCAGCATGGGGCATTAATGACGAGTCATTAAACTGCACTTTCTGCACCGGTGTCACCGGCGTTAGAAATCATTAAGTCGAGGCAATGGCAAACAATGAATTCCACTGATAATCCGCTTGCATGCTGGATCGAATCGCCGCAGTAACCATGGCGCTTGACGGCTGCATGATTAAACTTAAATGATTTATATACATCGGACGACGTCATGCTTAATGTATCTTTAGTCGCTCTCTCGCCATATCTCTCGTTGATCACTCTGATACCTATCTTGCAGTTCTCGTTCAAGTGGTATTTCGCTATCGCAGACATTTTGATATTTGGAAACAGAATTTTGTGAATGATAAATATTCCGCGCCACGTTATGATGAAGTCGCCGAATAGAGGCTCTGATTGATCTTGAAGTTGCAGAACAGAATCGCCGTCAGCAATAGCGGCATTTGATGTTTGCTCACGCCGCGAATTCCAACTCAGCCACGTATCGTAAAGTGATTAAAGATCAGGAATATCATTATGCGACAAGATAAATAACAAACTTTTGTCCAACATACATAGCAGTATCGGTTTGTTTTTAAAGCCGGTTGATAATAGCAGTACTGGACAAGTCATAAGCATTCGATTGGAACAGGACACTTGCAGGCATTGCCCATAACAATCTGAATGGAATGTAGGCCTATATTAGCGTGGTCAACAAAATACGTAACCTCAATGACATGTAGAGAAGCATCTTTAACCATTGACAATGAATGTTCGAAGCAGCAGAAATGGCATATCTCCGCTTCAATGATCGCCGTAATTAATCTGGTATTATAGTGGCAATTTGTTTAATTACCATACATTGGAGGCGCCACGAAAGTGTATGGAAACTACTTGTTATGGTTATAAAAATATAGTGCTGGAACTAAAAATTGGTGAATGCCGGAACAGCATTGATGGTTGCACAAAAGCGAATAAAGTCAGCTAATAACAGCTCAAATCAAAAATTGTTGTTGCTTTTATTAACCCGCAGCATGCTCCGCACCACTTAAGTGGTGCAGGATTGTTGCACTCTTTATGCTGTTCACAAGTAAAGTTGTGCAAAAAAGGCTTCTTAAAATGCCTTTGTAGACTCCCCCAGAATGAAAAAAATTAATGAAATTTCCCCAATATTTTTTTGAAAAAGACCCACCCCCAAAATAAAAATCCCAATCACTTACCTTTACCCCCTTACGTAACATGTCTGAAATTTGGTTTTCGATAAAATAACATGACACTTAGCAGTTGGCTTGCGAAATTAAAAACGGCACAAGAAGGGTTAAGCAATTCGAACATTATAAAATTATAGGTAAATGGAACGGCATTTTATTACCCAAAACGTATGGATACTGTGCTGCTAATAGTTCTTCTAATGCTGCTCAATATAAGGATTGTTGATTTAACATGGAGGTAAAACACAATGGTGAAATGGAAGCTACATTCGATTAACGTTTCAGAGTTGGGTCGATCCACGGGTCCGATAGGATAAAAATTCTTTGGAGATCATTCAGCAACTCGATATTGTCATTTTGTCGCTTATGCACTAATAAAAAATTGTCGCTGATTTGCATGAAATATGGGAATTGTCAAATTTTTGACAATTTTTTCACAAAAAACCGCCAGCTAGCTGATTGAAAATAAATTATCTTCATCGACATATGAGTTATTTTGCATAAATTTGCATCGATGCTTTTTACGCATTGTAGAAAACCGATGATAAGTTGGATGTCGCGGAATCGGCGGCGAGTCGAGGAGGCAATTAAAATCAGATGCTGTTAGGACCTCCCCCCTCTCCGCAACAGTTCCTACCGAATTGACAGATAGCGACGCATCGGGAGACGGCTCATAGATCGAGCGCGTTAACGAATAGTTAACCTCCAGGGCATACAATGGGTGCATTGTAAGCTTGGAAGTAAATATCCGTTTGCACCTTGCAGGCAGACACGAGATCGAGGGAAAGGCTGGGGCGTGAGAGTAGGGAAAACGATACAGCGACACAAGTTGCAGTTTATATTGCGCTCCCGCTAGAGCCGATGTCAGATGATTAAATACAACCATTAGCAGGCCACATCCACAGGACCGCATAAGAATTATAATGTCATGTATGAAGCCGGTCCCTTGCGGCGGTGAAGCGGCGCTATCACGGGCACTGATACGATGCAGACATTGTGACCTGTCTCAGCACAGTTTCACGCAGTGCAGTGCCACTACTATAGCTTATCCTTGCTCTCAAAATGACCTCGGCGATTCAAGCCCTGATTCTAATTCATTATTTGAAAAAAAAATAAAAATAAAGAAGTAGCCTTCGGTTGCGTGAAGACCAGAATTTTTCTGATCGAGATCTAGTTTACAAGAAGACTAGCAAGCGTATATTCACTATTCGTGTGTAAAGTTAATGAAGGCTCACCATCGTCGATAAGTCTGCGTGTAGCTCGATCTCGATCTTGATCTTAACTGGCATTCATATCTTTAAATGGGAGTTTAAGGACCGTGTGTAGTAAAGGAGACTAGTACATTTCGGTTCTGTGCATGAGGGCCGCCACAGAATCGCTCCCCCTTCTTTATTCACCTTTTGCAACTCACACGGGGTGCTTTGGGCTGCATCTCTATTCCTTGTTCCCCAACTTGCAGGGGATGCAATCTTAATACAAATATGATACTCTGTTTCGTAAACGCTAGCATACAGCACCGTATACTCGCGTTCACGCAACCACGTTCAAGATTTATATTCAATATTATTGAACATCGGCTTAACGTGTATGACTGTATGTCTTCAATGACTGCCGTTTTAAAATTAATTATCGTGCATTTGGTCACACAGACATGATTGCTATTTATAAAAACATGTTCATGAGAAAAAAATGAAAGTACGTTAAAAATCTGATCTTTGGCACAAACTCATTTATGTATCCGCCTATTTATCTATTTTGATATCTATACTTATAAATTTAATTTATTAACAAAGTAATTATTGATGTATTTATTAAAATAAAAATTTGATTTTCTATACATTTATAAATCTAAGCGACTACTCCAGTGTTTCGTTAGCCAATGCGCTTCACTGGCGATTTTTTTTAGGAGGGGGAATGGAGAGCCTTGACTAGGCTTGGAGGGTTTCATGCTGCCCAATATAAGACAAGTCCGTTAAAGAATGAAATTAACATTTTAGATGAGAGTTTGAGGGTGTCAAGCTACTCCAAAAAATGATTTTTAAGCCCTCCCCTCGAGCGAGTTTCTATGCAGAATTAATGACTATTTATTTGACGCGTCAAGCCCCCTTGAGCTCCCACAGTTGTGAATGGCTGGAATCGCTACAGATGCGTTTTGTCGCCAGTGGTAAGCTTGGAAAAAAAGTTCTAAATGGAATGTATAAACTTTTGTCAAAGTTTTAAGTTTGTAGTTTGAGTGCATGGATAACTTTTAAAAATTACAATTGTTCAGAGCTTGGCCCGAAAGTAATAAAGCGTCGCTATCGCCAACAAGCAATTAAAGACCGGGCGAGAGACACCCGCTGCGAGAGGTCGGTGAAGTCGAGTGAAGCCCTTATCGGTTTGGGATGTCAGGCGTCCGGCTTGAACTGAGCATTCAGACGTGTGTGCAACCTCTTTCTCTCTTCAGTGCTCTGTCATACTGGTTGAAGACTGAACAGTGTCTTCAACCGGAGCTGGCGGTGGGCTGGGGTGTGGGCAGAAGTTCTTCAAAGTACTTAGCTTTTGTATTGCATGACCTTTGTTGTAGAGTGTAAATAAATTTATGAAATATTTTTACTACTTATTTTGAGACATCGGTGGATATAAAGTAGAACTAGCATCGTGAACTCTTTTATTATGCTATTTCGCATTAGAAATACTATTTCACGTTAAAGACACACTGCTTCAACTAAGGCGAGTTGTATTGTTTAGTAGACTCGAGATCTATTGGGGATCAGACTCCTTCCCAGCCCGATTCAGTAATAAGCTCGTTCTACACGCAGACAAATTACAGTAACTTGTTATATAGGCCTGCCTTAAAGTGCCTAGGGCACAATATGTTATCAAATTTTTAAAAAGGCTACACATCATAGATGCATAGAAGGAAAAAGAAGACTAGGCCTGACCAAAGACCATTGGTGTCATTTTCACAATATTTCTTCTAAATCTTGCATCATTTTTATTTTAGTTTTTTATGTTATTTGTCATGCAAAATAGACCTAGAGGAAAGATCCTTACGCCCTCCGCGTAAGCCTGGAAATGAAATCAGGCTATTTATAATTGTGTTGCACCTTAAACATACTGGTGTCTCAAGCCTCATGTCGGACATGCGAGCGCGATGAGCACGCGTAATCAAACCGCTTTGAGAAAAAATGTGTTCCACCGGGACGGAAGTCTCTCGAACACATAGGACGCTCTGAAACAGCGGCCTTGATAATGCGTAAGTTACTCTTCCATCCTTAAAAATGTGTGCATTGAGCAAGAATCAAAATCAAAATCTGCTCGATTGGGCTCTCTTTATTCAGATCTTCGTGGTCATTCACGTCAGCGCTTACGTTAGAGGCCTTGAATACGTTTCTTGCAATTCTATTGTCGTTATTGTTGTTGTTTTATTCACAAAACTGTAACGAATGCAAGATCGATGTTGGGGCTTGGGGACTCTTCTTGTTTGGTCATGGATTATTATTAGTTGTTGTGCGGTGTGAAGCAGTAGTGGTAGATGCCTGGTAGGGGTTGGAAAACGACTCGAGAGTCAAAGAAATTATATGCAATAATTATCCTGTTTGAAGCATAAAGGAATTGATGTATTCGCTTCACGCGTAGTGGTTTGCATTTCCAAGTGTAATTTTATCATTTGCCACATTTAAAACCTTTTCCTATAGGTTAACGCAGCAGCCCCTTTCTCAGACATCCTTAGTTAAATCGACTTGGCATTGCAGCAAATTTCACGATAACTGGCGATTGATTTTTCCCCTTGCACGTTTTCGAGGCTGGGCGACAGAAAATATGTGAATAAAGTATAGCAGATACCTTCCCCCAACCGCCAAACGTGAGTTTATACCCCACATTAAGCAGTATATTGAGCATTTTAGAGTTTAAAACCGGCATGTTGGCTATTTGCTTCTTTTACATTTGACCTGCCTTTAATAAAATTGTGTTGTTTGTATATTTGTATTAGATTAGTTTGTACATATTTGATGATGATAATCGCAAAAATGCAAACCAATTTGTACTGAAAGACACGCTATAGACAAACGCTGCATGGTGGCCACCCTTCACCCTTCACCGGTAACGATTAATTTATTCCTCCAAGGTCTTGGAGGTGGATCGACAGTAAATTACACATGAAATATAGCAGATCCCTTTTCCAATCTACTCAGCGTTTGAAACTGACATGCACTTTTCTTTTAGACCAATGAAACATTGCAGATGTATTTTAGACAGATTAATTAATTAATTTAGAGTTTAAGACGGTGTGTTATTTGCCACTGAGTGAATAAAACATGCAGATTCAAAAGCATGCAAATTTGTGCAGATTATCTATATTTTTAGATAACCTGGAGACGCCTTATTTGTATTAAGGGCTTGAAAGGCAAGAGGTCGTTTAATAAATTACAGCATGAAGCGAAATAAACCATTTCTGACTAAAATTTATAAACTTACAATATTACACTTATGTGGGGCTGAATCCAGAGGTGATTCAGAATGAGCAACGAGCGCTGCGTGCTGTATCGCAAATGAGCGACGAACACTTTAATAGTTACTTGTGCAAATTGCGTTTTTGTATTTCTTATTACAAATTTGCTGCAAATTTTTAAAATCCAATTTGAAATAAAGTTGCTGATTGCAACTGTGTGAACTGATAGATTACACTTTATGTATGAATTGTGCCAAAATATAGTCGCGCAGCATAGGATGATTGCAACGTATGAAATAAATTAGCGGCAAGTGACGATCGATGCGCCCGTTGAGCGCAGTACCGCAGGAAGCGACGAGAAGCGGCGGGGTGTGTCAACATCGGGGAAGCATTTGCATTCAATTGAATTAGCTGATTAGCATCCGTAGCGGAAACGGCAAAAGCACTAATAAAATATATATGCTGCAAGCGACAACTGATGCATCCATTGAGTGCGGCACCGCAGGACGCAACAAGAAGCACTATAGTGCTCTGCTGCATTCCACGCAGCTGCCAGTGTACCTTGGCTAGTGCCACGTCTTCAGTTATTGCTGGTGTACCTTGGGCGAAGCCATAGCGCGCATGTGAATGACACGTAGAAAAAACCATGAAAACAAGCGCTGATTGGTGCAAACATTTTAGCCTGGACTACAAGCAGTAGGTCTATATGATGGCAAATGTGGGTGGGCAATAAACTAACGGGCACTATTTAAGCCATTGTTTTATGAATGCGCTTTAAAGCTTACATGCGAGAAATTTTATTTGCATTTTGTGTTATAAGGCCGCTGTAAAATGGCCTTGCAAAGCGCATCTGTTTCGACAATGAAGGTATATTACGAAGAGCAATGTTGGTATAAAGATGCTGATATACCAGCACTGAATGTGCTCCAGAAGGCGCACGTTTTTCATTGGGTTAGAGGTGAATTAAAACGCGGTCACCTGCATCCATACGGCAGATGGGCATATGCGGATGTTAGATCCGTATTTTGGCTAAAGCGCACTATGAGTTTAGTGTTGTTGCATGAAGAGTCAGTTCATACTGATAAAGAGTACTACAAAACCAATAGTCTGCGCTACTCATCTGTTACTGGGAAATCATCTGGTAGCAATCAAGTAGGGTATGCTACTCCAATAAACAAAATAGTTTGGTTGTATCGCAGAAAATGGAGTACGCCCGCGATAACATTCAAGGCCAATGGGGGACCAGCAGCCCTTCCCCCTACTCCAGAAAGGAGTACGTGGGAACATGGGCTGTGTGTGAGCCTACGCTGCGTCGCTGCTACAGCGAAAAAGCGCTAGATGGTGAGGGGGTGGTGGGCATGGGAAGACACGACTACCGACCGGTCACCGGGCAGTCGTGCAACTTTAGTTGCTGAAGTACAGGTTAGTTTGCGCTTTATTTATTTGAAACACATAATCTGTAAACGTGAAAGCATGCAATGTTTTGTGAACTTTAGTGTGCAATTGTTGTGTAGCAACTATAGGCGATACCGGAGGTACCATTAATATAATGGTATTGCATTCACAGCGGCTTAGTTTTGCTAAATTAGCTAAACCAAAGGCACATGAAGAGTGCTTGGGTTATGATAATGGAAAACATATTATTATAACTGTTTAAAGTTGATTGATAATTAATACAGTGTATGTTAATGATGCAATACGCAATACACAAAGCAGGGTTGTTATAGTATTTGTTATGACGCATAATGTTATTTTTACTGTAATACGCAGGACAACTCAATGGAGCTTTACGGCTTGTAGTACGACTTATTTGTTACTTGGTCCACTCACTGCATAACTTAGTTGCCAACAAGTTGCCTTAGTTGTATATGAATGAAAGCCCGCAAACATATAACGATCCAAATTGAATGTCATCCGTTGCTTAATATCTGGTATCATTGGTTTATTGCTAATGATGAGTAAACGTTGCATGTGTGCTAGCAAGGAAAATGGATGGGAAAAACTGAAATAATAATAATCATAGTAAAACAGCAACTGTTGTAACCTGAGAAAGACCTTGAATGTTTTAGCTTGTATTTATAAATTGCATTAAGGTAATTATTATGAGTGTTTTGTGTTTAGGTTTTCGTTTTGGCGCATGTACAGCGTTGCGAAAGACAGGTCAGCAGATTATTTTGCTAATGGATTTAATTTACATCTGTAAATTTTGAAATGAAATGTCATTAATTAGCCGTACTATTAATAGACGTCTACGGATTGCAACAACATTCTGGTAGTTTAATCAAGCTAAATTGTTGTGTACAATATAGACCTGACACGGTGCTGTGATTTAATGTTTTGTATTTCACACTTTGTACACCTTCGCGTTATACACTAAAAATGGCCGCACTCAACGCTGCTCAGGTGTTGTATGTTAGCGAAAGCATACAGGGGGAATGGATGCCATCAGTACCGTCGGGGCCGTACACTTGGGAGCAATACGCGTCTGCGAGGCCTCAGCTGCAGAGAACGGCGAGCGAGCTGCTTCTGGGTGAGGCCGCCGATGAGAAAAACAAGGACAGGGAAAGACGCAAGAGCGTATCGGTCGAAGAGGATTATTATACCGTAAAATATAATAATCTTCAGAAACTATACAGCCCGATATCCCCTGATGCAGTGGACATCAAACTTCGCTGAAAGGTTTGCTTTTGACTTACTAAATAATCATTACATTAAAGTTCTTGATTTATTATTAGCAAAATACCATGCAACTTTGCGTATGTAGCGTTTAAGCACTACAACATAAAATTTAAATTTAGTAAAGATATGAATATTGACGTTGCTCATGCTTGCTTCATATGAATGTGACAACAATATACTTGACCGCCTTGCACTTTATTAGAGTCGTATGCTGGTTAGTTGTGTTTTTATCTTGAGTATGTATACCATGCGTAATTAATCGGATCTGTAAATGTAAATCGTGCTTCATGTTTAATTACTCAAATTTATCATTTTTGCGAGGGAATTACTAAAATTGAGCATTTTAGATGCATGTTAATCCACGACGCGAGGTCCTCACCGTAATCCCACAAAGAAACATGGAAACGTAAATGACTTTTAGGAGAATAGCATTGACTATGGAAAAAGGGGTTAATTTATAGCTTTTGAAAACTTTTAACTTTTACAGAGCCAGCAGGTTACATCAATGTTGTCCATGGTTCCATCAAACTCGCTCTAAACTTTGTCAGTATGCAGAAATTTTCACCCGACCCACCAGTACGTCAGTTGTCCACGAGGAATGGTATATGATTTATAGAACCAAAAAGTTAGTTATTGATCAAGCGACACCGTTCACAAAGCACTGA
>JAQIWG010008503.1:0-11376 GCA_034695025.1 Chamaedrilus cognettii | reverse complement strand
TACTGCACCCTATTGTTACTGCACCCTATTGTTACTGCACCCTATTGTTACTGCACCCTATTGTTACTGCACCCTATTGTTACTGCACCCTATATGGCGAAGATCTACTTGTTTGCAGCAAACAAGTAGATTACGTGGCCAATTGAACGATGAGCGGAAATATCGCATGTGCGTGCGAAATAGTAGTTAGTCCACTGCGTGCGCATTAGCCTTAACCACGACGACCATTTTATCCTAAGTGGAGAAATATATTTCCTGGAGTTGCAACTTTACATTTCGCGGAATATGCCCGCAGCCTCTAAATACAGTATCACAAATCACTGTTTGCAATTCCGCACAATGTCCATACAATGTAGGCTGTAGGCCTACTCCTAAAATTGGTTCGAGCCAACGCTTACGTCAAGGTCCGCAGAGCGGCTCAAATGACATCACTCCTTTTCGTTTTGGACTCCACTTTCAAATGTATAGTCCTTAAATTTTCCATCGCAAGGCTGCGCAATATATCAAACAAACGTCAGGCGACAGCAGCAGCATCGCTATAGTAGATTCGAGACCAAAGATGTCTGTGTACGTGCGCCTAACACGTAAACCATTAGGCGTACATGGCTTCAATGAGTAGAATTCGCCCTAATTGGCGACGCTCCTAATTCACGCTGTGACGCGCGCGGTTGCGTTAGAAGCATTCTCGAAGTGCGACTAAAATATTTACGGTTTCTCCGCAGGAGATGGGCGAGCAACATTCTATAATGGCGATTGTTGAGTTCGGTTCGGCGCTGTTTTGTGTTTACGACCGCAGTCACGCGTGTGTAATATCGTTGATATGTCGTAAAAGCGGCACTCCTACCGATGACGACCCAATATAGGAGATATGTCTCAAATGGAGCGCAGACGTTCGAGTATCTTTAGAAATGGCAGCACTTAACCATCGCGAAAGTATATAAAAAATTAGGATCACGCATAAGTACGGGAAGCTTTGCATTCGCGTGGTATTGCTAGTGGCGAGGAGTTAAATTTACACGCAAGGTCTCACGCTTTTCCAACATACGAGCTATTATATGGGCCTAACCTCCAAAAATTGCCGGTAGGCCAAAGGGTGCTGCTCCGTCTACCGGGGTAAACCCTCGATTACAGCTCTCGTTGTAATAATTTTAGACTATATGCCCCCTAGAAAATGCACAATCGTGAAAAGTACGCCGAACGACTCACCGATGCCCGAATATCCGGTTGTTCCGAATTCTTCGCTCGCGAGTCGCGCGACACAAACGTCGACAGTTGTCGTGTGTTGTTCTTCACGCCATAATCCCGCGCGTCGGTATGTTCTACACTGCGGCGAGCGACAAATTCGGTCTGACGCTGTAGCCTATGCGTCCTGGCATCTAGCAATGCCGTCTGACACCGGCAGTGGTGCACCTGCACCCCCCTGAAAAAGCAGTTTGCACCCCCTGGAAAAGCAGTTTGCACCCCTCTGTGCATCCCCTTGTGCTGGCGTGAGTAGATTGGCTTCCAAAGTGAAATGATGGCGGTTCCAGGGGGTCTTTTGTTTGGAGGCGAAAAAGTTTCTGCCAGCACCCCCCCCTCTCCCGCTCGAGAGGTTTGCACCCCCCTGGGTTAATAAAAGTGTCTTTGCATCCCTTCAGATGATATCCTGCGGGCGCCCATACCTCAGAGTTTTGGCATTTCGGGCTGAAATATCGATTCGCTTTTTCTAGTCAAAGCCTCAGAGCAGGGTGGGAGGGCCTTCTATCAAAACTGAGAGTTTTCTCTTGTGGAGGTGAAGATATAAGGGTATAATGTGTTAGGTGCAAATTTTTGCCCTGAAAGCGAGTTTTTTAACTCTTCAGCGTGTGGAGGGAAGAATTTATGGAGGGTAAGAGAGTACCGTGAAAACCACGTATCGGAGTGATTTACGTTCTGCTTGCAAGGGAATCGAATGCCTGGATGAAGAGAAGGGCCTAAGATTGGCTAGGGTGGAAGGTTTGGACACCAATGCCATGTCTCAGAACACTGAAGAAGAAGAACGTGTGATTTTTATACCAAAAAATATTTGTGTTTCATCTTGCGATAGAATACAACAAGTTATTGCTTTTTAGTCGCGCGTGTGTACCCTTAGCAATCATTTGGGTGATGAAATAAACACTTTATCACTAACGCTGGTATCACTGGTCACGAGCAGTACGTCTGTCACTGAACGCTTCCCTTCTGGTTTTTTCTGGCGCCCATACGCCAAGAGTCAGGCGTTTTGTCGTTTCGAGACGCCAGGCTTTCATTTTCTCGCGTCTCTGTCACGGGTGTAGTAACATAACAATACGTTAAAGCATGCAAACAATACTGAGATCCTGCCAATCTGGCATCTGGAGAACAACCAACGTCTTTGGGGTTCGATTTCTTGGCGTCTGTTGCAGATTTTCTGGCGTCATAAATTCCGCGACGTCAGTTGTACCCTAACGGAAACCCTGTCAGCAAAGGCGTACATGTAGTCCTAGACGTCCATCTGTCATGGCGTCTAGCGAAGCGTCACAAACGCATTGCGTCACGTCTCGCGGGTCGGTCGACATCGCACGATGTCCATGGCCTGAAATAGAACGGACCGTATACGGTCAAGAACGAGCAATGGATCTCAGTGGGCCGCGTGAATGTTAACTTTATTTTGATCTTTATTTCTTTAGCCATCGTCATTGCATTCTGTCAGTGAAAACAATGCCGTTTTTCCAGTTTTCAATTAAATTTTTCGAATTTTGTAATTTCCACCAGAGGTAGGCTCTACAAAATTTATAGCACCGGTACATTGCAATATACAAGCCAAGTCGATCTTTGACAAGCGCTGAGTAGGAAAAACGTAATTTTCTAGCCGACAGAATGAGATTATCCCTAGGTTTCTAACATTCGCGTAATTTCTAGATGCTAGGCAAGCAATAATCTCCTAAAGACTTTCGATGATTTTTGCTACAGCCTATACGTCAGAAGGTTCTGACAATTTTTTTACATTTTACTGCCAACAGTCGTATAGCGATATGGTATAAATGGCGCCGAGGGTCTCACCACGTGCTATGCGATCTTCCGCTTGCGTTACTGCAGTGTACGGTCGAACAATTAGCGGACATCTCTCTCTCGTTCGGACGACCAGCGCTGACAAAAAACAGTTGCTCGCATCATCGACAGGGGGGAAGGGTGTTAAGAGGAGCCCTTGACACCACGCAAGGCAGCTTTTTTGTAAAGATTGTTAAAACAGAATCTCGGAAAACTTTCGTGAGATTTTTTCTAATGAAAAACCCTAGAAAAATCTAGAATCTGAGTCTTTTTTGTGCAACTGAAAGTTTCTCGTAGTTTTTTACTCGCTTTTAAAAAATCGAATAGTTTTTCATTCGTCTCGAGTAGCAACTAACGTCATCATTGCATGCTTCACTCGTCCATTGCAGCGAAGAATAATCGGGAACAACTCTGAAATAGTCGTTCAGGTCATTTCACATTCAGGCAGTTCGTACTTTCAACATCTGCAGCGGTTAGGACGATTTCATTACACCCAATGACATCTTGGTCGTAGAAAATATATTCGGTCTCTGTTCGTCGCCCGAATTCCCGCTGCTATCGAACAGGAACGTTCCTGCGACATAGTTATGTTCCTATCCGCGTGGCTCACTTGAGCGAAAATGTTGTGTGGGGGAGGTCGGAATTTTTGTGATTGGGGCGGGGGGTAGAATATGGAGGTGGGTGAGGATTTCATTCAGTCTCTGAAGAAAACTGACGACCGGGGAGGTGGGGGGTTGTGGGGTAAGGGGGGACGGAGGTTGTTCAGGCACGTTTTTGACACACGGAGGGTT
The DNA here is from genome assembly GCA_034695025.1 of Chamaedrilus cognettii. Taxonomy (NCBI): domain Eukaryota; kingdom Metazoa; phylum Annelida; class Clitellata; order Enchytraeida; family Enchytraeidae; genus Chamaedrilus; species Chamaedrilus cognettii. The sequence continues at coordinate 7,558 of JAQIWG010008503.1, read as the reverse complement.
AAAAAAGCTCTCTATACCCGCTCTCAAAAAAATTCGCAAATAGATCAACTTCGGAGTATGGGTAAAGATCTCTATGCCCCCCTCCTCCCTACGCGCATCAGTGTATTTTACGCTTTTCTGACCATCGTGTATACACTATACTCTGTAAGCTTTGGGCCAGATTCTAGTCGTAATGGCCTTCGACTTTCTTTGAAGATGGCGCTGGGAGATTGGGAATTCTTCGGATCGGTGCCTCTGCACCTATAGCCGACCCTTATGATGACGAAGTTACCGCTAGGTGCGAAAACGTTTCCATCAACTTAGCGAAGCGTCGCGGGATGCACCAAGAACTAATCCAAGAGTGGTTGGTGAGGGGGAAGGGGGGGGGGGGTTGGGTGGATGTCTCCAGCTTTTTAGTCCTGCTAAAAGTGGTGATGCCAATTTTGAACCGATAACGAGTATTTTTCCTTGAAACGACCGTTTCGATGATTTTTGATGTTGAATCGCTTCAGCATAGCCATGTAGCTTATTCGTGTATAACTATGTTGTTTCTTTTGGTGTTCCTCGATTTTTCTAGCTTGGCTGTAGTTCTTCTGCTTCTTGTGATGATTTTTTTGCTCGTTTGATTGTTTCATTCTTTATTCCTGCCTAAGCGGGGAATAACGAAATTAATATAGGTCTTGGTTTGGTGGTGAAGCGGCAGGGACAAAGCTTGTTCCGTCCCGTTACTATGTTAAAACCAACGCTATTGTGCTTGTTTTTTATTTATGCCAGAATTCATATATTTCACTTGTTATGGGGACTTGTTCCCCCCGTATATTGACGCATCAACTTTGAAGGATCAATTCATGAGATCTGTTAATACCGCTCATCGCTACATCGGCCGCTGTTTTGTAAACAATTCTGTTACGACAACAATTTTTTTGAGATGGTTGGAGGTGGGGGTGGGAGATGGGAATGAGGGTGGGAGATGCATTCCCCTATTCCCCCCCCCCCCACCCTGGATTCGTCTTAGGAATGCACGGAGGATCGTTGGGGTGTCTCCCGCTGGGCCGACCCGACTTATTGCTTGGACACAGTCCCGTGACACGTTATTGTGTAGTGACCAGTAGCTGCACTCGGGGTCGACGAATTCAAACGACCTTTGCGATACGATAAAGACGTGTAGCAATATAGTCAGTGGTGGTGAAGAATTTTCCCTTTGCGACCAGAACTTTGGAGAAGGGGTGGGGGAGGCAGGGTAGGACATGGTGATAAACAACCAATCGTTGCCAATCGCCATGTTGTTAGGTAGGATAGGATAAATTTTTTTTTATAAAAATCTCAAAAGCACGTAGTTAACAACATCAATAACTACAGGTACATCAAACAACAACGTGATCCTTCACACGTGCGTGCATCCGCAAGCTGGCGTCAATAGCAGCTCGATCGCAGTAAAAGCAGAAAAGAACAAAGGTACAAGGTATCCTTTGATAAAGATAACTACAATGTCGTGTAACTACAGGTTGAAGTCCTATAATGCGTTCAATCACAGCGCGTACAGGTGCATATAAAGCCGTAGCAAATTGCCAGTAATGCCATTCATCGGTTACTAATGTTAATAAAAATGCTGAATGACAAAGCTTGACCTCCGATCTGTGGTATTATCAAACCGTTCAGACACGCAATAGTAACTCATGATTATTTGACAATGCATAAAGGCCTGCAATCCCCCCAAAAAATCCAACGACCCTTTGTTGATTTCTCACTAAGAATAAATTGATTAGATCTAAATCAAAATCGCCCCATGGAATAAATCTCTCATAAATCGCTCATGGGGCCCTATCTAATACTTATGGAGGCTACGAATGTCACTATTCGCGATGGGCCGGTTAATGTCTAAAACACGCCATCTTGTTTTGAACAGACACTCAAGATAAGATGGCAGATATCGCCATTCTCCGATATATAAAGGCTCTTCTTTCTGCTGGTATAGTCCTCTTCTCAGCCCAGTCGCTTAAAAACGACGTCGGAAAGCGACGACCCTGAAAACAACACCACTCTTACAATAACCCTATACAGGATGTCGTGCACATAGCGTGCAAGATCTGGATTGCTTACAAATGATACTTGTCGCGCAAGAACCGTGTCATGACATGACATTAGATGTGTCACGCAAAATGACACTAGATGTGTCACGCAAAATGACACTAGATGTATCACGCAAAATGACACTAGATGTGTCACGCAAAATGACACTAGATGTGTCACGCAAAATGACACTAGATGTGTCACGCAAAAGTGACAATTTACACAGCCCAATCGTCGACAAGTCGCTTAAACGTTCGTTAAATCATTAGCGCTCGCTAGCGCATCCGCGCACACGTACACACGTATAACGCGGAACGGTTCAAAATGGTTAAGAAAAATAGATTCCTCATAACAAACGTGAAAAATGAAACGAATGAGATTAAAACTTCGATTAAGCCTTCTTTATTATAACATCTATTAAAGTACGGAACTTGCCAAATATTTTAACTCAATCACACACCTTGGATTTGCACGGTGACATTGAGAGGCTGGGCATACTCCATAGCAGTGACGAACACGGTTTTTGTTGGACTGCCCTTTTGAGCGACGAACGCCATTTGCGAGGCCATGTTGAAGTTGTTGCGGTTGAGAAGGGGGCCCCCTATCGACTGCAGTATTGGGTAGGCAGGGTAGAGCTGGTAATATGGTTCATCGGCAGTAAGACCAAACAAAACCAGCTGAAAGTAGTTTGAACATTTCGTTCAGGCCACAGACTGAGGTGGGGGCGGGGGATTTGAGGCCTAAAACCATTCGTAAATATATTGTAAAATCATATTTCTGGCATAGTAAGTTTTGCCAGATTATCCCAACCATCACCCCTCCCCCTCATAAAGTTGTTTGAAAATTATTCCACATTTTGGTGTAAAAAGGCGAGGAATGTGTGGTTAGAGTGGGCCGGGTCCCGCCGGGTCTGAGACCCGGCACCTCATATTTGGGACCCGCTACCTCAAATATTGGACCCGGCACCTCGAATCTGTGACCCGGTGTCACCGGCACTTTCAATAATATTGGGATCCCGTTCCATAAACCAGAATCTTTGACATTTACAGTAGGCTAACTTACTTAGCATAGACCATGTTAAGAAATCTGCATGAAAGAGCCGCTCAGAGCCGTGGAGAGCCGCTCAGAGCCGCTCAGAGCCGCTCAGAACCGCTTAGAGCCGCCCAGAGCCGCTCAGAGCCGCTCAGAGCATCAGAGCCGCAGAGACGCTCAAATATCCGACTTGGGGTTATTTATTGTCATATCATTTGTTGTAATTATCATTTATTTTGCCATTGTAACTTAGTGGGCTTTTTTTTATATATGGGACCCCCTACCTCTTGCTTTTCACTTTAATCTTTGTGTGTAGACCTATAAGGGTGTGAAAAAGGACAATAATTATTGATAATTACGGGTTAAAAATCTATTTCAGCATTGCACAATATGTCATGTATATACGCAAGATAGCCACAGTGTATGAACAATTTACCGTGCATAAATACATGTAATCATCCAGCGATTGATACTGTGTGAAGTTATATAAGTTACAATAGAACCAAATTACATCAAAGCAAATCCCAGGTTCGGCGCCAGCCTTACTACGTGGGAGGGGGGGGGGGGCAAAAAAATCTCGAAAGTTACCACCATTGACAAAAATTATCCCTCGTGATAAAAACAACCGGGGTGGCCAAATCTAACTGGAGGGCCAAGCCACCCTGGGGCCCCTATAGAGCCGTGGGCAGCAAGACTCCAACCTGATCAGCCAGTGCATTGATGTAGTTGATAAGTTGGTACGCGGGCCCTGTTGTCTGATGGGTGTCGAAACTTTGAAAATCGTACGCCGTGCAAGTATCGAGGTTGAGAATCATTGTATTGACGCCTCGGTAGTAGCCCCTTGTCGCTGAGATTAGAAAAAACACCGAAGTTTGAACAGAATATCGCATCATGTCGCTGTTGAATGGTCTTAGTCGTTCGTTAATCATACTGCTTTGCTAAATCATCACTTGTTTGCACCGCGTAAGATCATGCAGTGAAAAATAATTTGTGACCTACCGGATATCGTAACTGTGATAAGTAGGTGTTGTTTTTTGTGTTCTCTTGAGGGAACCTTTACGCTCCTTTTAAATCGTTCGTATGGGCCTACTGTACTTCTGATTTTAAAATTATCGTTCTTGTCAAATGATTGCTGATGATGAAGAACTATTGCGTTCTTGTGCTATATTGAATCGTATAAAGCTTAATTGCATGCAAACAGCGGCGTATCAACAACACTACGGATATATAGGGGACAATTAAGTCCAACAACCCCGCTTCCGCTCCCCTGTTCCGGCGTCTCTGCCTAAAACCACACCATTGCGCAAGTAGCCAACAGGTTGTTGTTTTTGCTGTTGTTGTTGCTGTTGTTCTGGTTGTTAACAGACGCGCTCATGACATAGATGGTAGTCGTCTCGTATATGAATCTTGTCAGCGTATTTGTTTGAGAGCGATGCCTAAGGAATTTCCACCCACCGCTCGCCGCTGGCAGCCGATTTTGCTACCAACGACACCAGACCCGTTTATAGTCCCGCTCTGGTTAGAAGACTTTGACAAGCCGAGAAATTGAATACTGTGTATAGCTAGAGCGGGGATCGAACCCCGGACCTCTAGCGCAGCAGTCCAGCGATGATACTACTAGACCACGCAGGCTTGTCTAGCCAACAAGCTTGCTACAAAGCAGTTCTTACTGGAATCGCGGCCACTGATGTCTGCCATCATCACGCCGTTCAGCTTCAGCCAGCCGGTCAGACTTTGCGGAGTTTCGTAATTGGCCCACGTGATCAGTTCAGCTATGCATTCTACGGGCAACAAAGCAAGAAAGATTCAACTTAACTGTTTTGCAGTGGACTACAATACTACAACATCCTACATGCAGATCTGGTGTAGTTGCCAGACGTCACTTATTTAAAGGACATCGCTTATTGGATGAAATTAGACCAGTGTCGCTTATAATAACGTGACATGCACATGTATATGCATATGTATATTGCACTTTTAACGCACCAAGAATATGTCATGCAAACGGAGATGGAAAAAACATCATTTGCTTGAATCGTAGGTGCGGGAGAAGTGCAACAGACTACATACAGAAAGCGGACTTGAAAAAATGAGTTTTAAGCCTGGATTTAAAGGAGAAAAGGGACTTAGCCGATCTGATGTCCTCCGGTAGAGCGGTTTATGTCTGTGTATCATACTGCGCTACTCACTTTTATAAACTCACGGTTGTGTGGGCCTACATGCATCGAGCTTTATGCTTAGACATGCAATGTATACGTAGGCCTACCTCCAGGGTTGCGCGGCGCCCGATATGGCATGTAAATGTCGTTCTGCGAGAAACAATCAGGCACATTCATAATTGTTATCAAGAATCTGAAATGATGCTTCAGTTCAAAACGTATCAACGTAACAGTTAGACGTTGCATACAAAACTGCGATATTATTGCAGGCATTTTCAACATTATATACGTATGTATGTATGGATGTATATTGCACTTTTAACGCACCAAAAATATGTCATGCAAACGGAGATGGAAAAACATCATTTGCTTGAATCGTGGGTGCGGGAGAAGTGCAGCAGACTACATGCAGAAAACGGACTTGAAAAAATGAGTTTTAAGCCTGGATTTAAAGGAGAAGAGGGAGTTTAACGTAGTTTAACTAATCACTACTCTCCATCGCCTACAATGGCCAACAGTCATTCAGGCTGCGGGCGCCGCACGCCCATAGCGCTGCTGTATGCCAATCAGTGCGAGCAGTGTTTATTCTAGACATCTTTAGGGGGGGAAAGTTCCCCCCCTACAATTTCATTTCCCCCCCCTAATTTTTAGCAATTTCCCTCCTTCAATTTCAATGCTTGTATGCGCACTTAGTACCCCTCCCCCCCTAAATTATATTTTCCCCCTCTAAAGCTAGGAGTCTAGAATAAAGCCTGAGTGCGAGTCTTTAGAATCTGCAGTAAACTAAGCACAACAGCGGCAAAGAGTAGAAACAGTCGATAGTATATAATATTTTATAATAATAGCTAAAAGAAACGGCACTATGCACAATACAATACAACGTCTCAGTGATAAATATAAATGCAACTCCCACGTCTATTTGACCAATAAAAGTTGGTCAAGGGATTCAAGATCCAAACGTAAGTTAGACATTGCCGTCGATGTGGCTTCAACTGTAGTTTTTGACACTGAATTTAAATGATTAATTATTGTATTCTTCACTGATATATCCCGAAATCTAGCGATATATTCCACGCAGTGGCGTCGCTGTCGCCTATAGTTCACGTCGCTTTTAACGCATAATTTATACGAAATTTCAAAACACGTAGCCTATTACTATCGTATATTCTACTGCAGCTGCTAAAATTATACCGCTGGGTAAAGTAGGGACTTGCCCGATAGCTGGTGCATCCCGGAAGAAGGATGAAGTTTCTTGGGACCCAGTTGAAGACATCACAGCGTCGTTCAAACTCATAGTACGTGTAGGTCACACAGCCCGTTAGTCGATACGCGCAGTAGTACAAGCAGTCCTGCAGTGTTCCTCCAATAGGGGCGCTTACCGTTCCACTTTGGAGCGTGCAGAGACCCTGCCCCGTGTTTATGTGAACGTACGTGTAGGTCTGCACTTGTCGGCACGTGCCAACATGCGCAGAGGTTGAATGCTCGCTTGTTACGGAGAAAGCTGCAGAGGTTAGAATGCTCGCAAGGAGAAGAATAAAGAAGAATAAAGGAGCTAGATAAAGATGCATGATATCTGAAATGCGCAAGCGTGTGTGTATACTTGCGCTCTTCGAATATTAACGTTTCGTTGTATATCCTCGCGCTAACAGCAGTGGAATTAAGGCAAGAACACAAACTGATACGCTTCATAATATTGTGATCTTTTCTGGAAGGGCAAAACACTTAGGCCTAGTTTGACCTGCGTGGCTTCGCCCGAGCTATAGATTAGTTGATTCAAGAGGGTCGTTGGTCTATCGCAATCGACGTCAAACAAATATTAATACATAATTCAGCGGGGACAACGCGGCCCCATTATCAAAATAATGAACAAAGTGTTAACGTCATGTCATGTGTATTGTGTCCGAGCTCTGTTCAGCGTTCACGTTTCGGCTAGAATATCGACGGACGCTTGCACCACTGAACACAAACAAATTTATTAATGAGCATACTGTTGTTATGTTAACAGCGTAGCCTGTCGTTCATTACAGATGTGCCTGTAAGCCGACGCATGTATGCACTGGGACAAAGTATCGCTGAATAGTCTTAAAATAGACCGGGCTCCATGGGGGAAGGGGCCCGGGGGGTGGGGTTGTGAATGTGGAGGTTCAATCTCGTGCCTAAATTTTTGATTTCTTTGATAAAAATTCTTTGAACAAAAAAAGGATTATATTCCTAATATTCATGGATAAAAATTACTCGATGGCACATTTAAACATGAACGGGAAGTAGAAACCCCCCCCCCTCCCCCCCTAGTACGACTATGGTATCGACTCGCCACG